>JACXGI010012003.1:12469-23800 GCA_016801175.1 Esox masquinongy | reverse complement strand
TTTCTGCATCTTGTTTATACGTGGTTTCTTCTTTGCAAGGTAGAGATTTCACTTGCATTGAAATTGATCACAGCTGATCAAAAAGCTGTGTAATAATAATAAAATGTTATTATTACATTTTATGATTTTACAAATATCAAGCTTTTTGATCAGCTGTGTTTTATTCTGCCTTCCATTGAACCACATTCTTTCCCAAAAATAACAAGATGACTTCTCTGATTGGTTGAATAAGCCGGTCTTCTGCATCACATTCCTCTATCTGATTGGTCAGGTAGGCAGGCCTTCTGACTTTGCAACTGGTGCATTTAGTCCATTTAGTGACCGTCCATCTGTTGTGTCCCACATTGAGGTGTGGCTCTGAGTCAGAGCACGTCAATTCTGTCCCTGATAGGTAATACAATCTAATCTGGATCTACCTGTGTGAATGATTTCACTGATTTCACACAGTGCAACCTAGTTCTTCACAGAGATCATTAAGTGAATGGGGAGACTGAGGTAGATCCAGAAGTGGGAAGGAATACGTGGTGAGTTGTTCCTGTGGAAAACTGCAGGCAGACTAATTGTTCAGAACCAGTCCAGAACTGCTGCAACATCACTTTGTCTTTATATTTTAAACTTCAAGATTATCTTGAAACATTCCATGAATCCACAGGGAGAAAGAAAGCATAGTGTAGTTATGAGGGCAAATCAGGATATTCAGCCACCCTTTAATTCATACTTGATGAGCACATACAGATTGACACATGGTTGATGGAGTGGAGCAGGGTGAATTATACACATGGTCAATCTACATCAATGGGCACTTTATGAGGACACTTTAATAAACTTCATTAAAACACTTCTGTCCAACAACTTATATATTCACACATACATATACATGAACACAAACACACAGACATACACAAAGGTAAAGATACACATACAGATGTGGTCCTGCATAGACACAGGTTAAACACACACACAGTCACAGACACAATGTCATGCAAAGCAGACTCACTCTTTGTCCAGTAGCTGCTTCACAGTCAGGTAGGCCCACAGCCTCTGGAGGTTGCTGTCTGACCTGGCTGTAATGGGCTCCTCTGTTGGTATCGTCTCTGAGTACGTCACCTTGTTGCTTTTCTGAAATAAGATTCTTCAGGTGACAATTCTGAACAAAATAGTAAACGTTATCAATTGTTTTGACATTTCACTGAACTCTAAAACACACAGGACAGTATGGAGTGAACTGACCTATGAACTTTTAAAGGGGCAGAGTAGTGGTGATCTTACCGATATGGCAATGACCTCTGCTGTGAACTCCTCTATGTTGTTGTCAGTGATCTGGCCAGCTACCACAATCTCAGAGCCTTTGTAGTATTGGCTGAAGTTGGTCTGGGTCAGGTTAGCCCCACCCAGATACACCATCTGTACATCTGTCAGTAAGGGTGTGGCCACCTCTTCATAAAAGCCCTGTCAATTATACAGTGATCATACAGGCCATCAGTCCCACATCTTCTCCTACTGGTCAAATAAATTTTTAATGAGAGTGATTTTATCACACACAACACACTCTGCAAGCAAATCACAACACACTGTACAAGCAAATCACAACACACTCTACAAGAAGAACAGTAAAAACAGTTAATAGGATATAAAGAACTGCAGAAGACACAGCTGCAATAAAGCATTAATTCACAGTGAGGCTTTTTGTCCCACCTCCTTCTGTCTAATCACACATCTAATAACTGTAGTTATTACTTAGATCTTAACAAATTGTTCAGTCCTTTTAATTTTCAGCTAATAAAACTGGTATTATACTTGTTCATCCATGTTAATTCTATTGTAATCCAGCCCCTGTAGTGTTGATAAACACCCTCACCTTGTGTTTTCTTACCTGCAGCTGCAGAGCAGCATCAGAGTCCACATATATTCTGCGTCCCACACCGTTGTTTTCCAGCGCCATCTTCTCCAGGAACTCAAAGTTAACATCCATTCCAAAACCAAGACAGTAGAGCGGGAATTTCTTATCAATGGCTTCTTTTATGTTCTTACATATCTTTTCCAGGTTGGTCTCACCTGAGAAAAGCAATACTGGCTTTCATTTTGTGTGTGTGTGTGTGTGTGTGTGTGTGTGTGTGTGTGTGTGTGTGTGTGTGTGTGATTCAGGCCTTCCTGTACATGTAGGGTCCGGAATTCCCAAAAAGACAGCAAAACAATGTTACGCACTCCACTATTTTTGTCTTCCACTCTAGCAAAATGTTTAATTGAATAGGTGTTCAGGGTTAAAATTTCATTAGAATCAGGTAACAGTTAGATTTAGATGTTGCAGGTAAGGGTTAGGGGTTAGGTTTAGTGGTTAGGGTTTGGTTAGGTAAAGACATGAAGTATAGATTCTTGAGGTTAAGGTTTTGGACCTTGTATCTGCTTTAGAGAAACATAATTAATGTGCCTGTTTTTGTGTTGATTTGGCTACAGTCTTTCACTTTGTCTGCCATATTAATCCAGCTCATATATGCTACAAATTACACATCCTACCCAAAATGTCAGGTATAACGAAAATATCTTGCTATTCACAAAAGTCCAGGACTGCATCTTTAAGTTCCTTTTGAATAACGGGCCCTCTTCCGAACTCTGCAACTCCAATACTACCCTGTATATGTTGATATTCATTTAAATTTTCAGAACAAGTTATTGATGAAAGTAATTTTTTAAAATTTTTAGCATCCCAAATAGTTTGTTATTGTTAATGTATTTACGGGCAGTAGATTCTGCGACACCCAATGATTTTCTCTCGTTTATTTTGGTGGGGTGGTTCCATTTAAATAAAGCTCTGAAGAAAATGCAAATAATAGACATAAATTTACAAATGTAGTCAACTAGCATCTAAGTTAGTTAACTGCTCACTTCTCTGTCTGGCAGCATTAGCGAAGAACGTGAGTTCAAAAATAATTTGGTTGCTCCGCTACTGTTACACCACGGGCAGGATAGGCTATTTCAATGGGAATTCCAAATCACACATTGTAAAACCACTTCATTTTGCCAGGCCTAGCGTGACCCAGTCTACGAGGCTAGGATTAGTGTAAATATTACGATTGGGCTTGGTGTTATAATTGGGCTTAGTTTTAGGTTTAGTCATTTGAGGTTAGGTTTAGGATTAATAGGATAGATATACAAGTATGTGTCTGAGTGTACCTGTGGTTGGGTCTCCATCAGTGAGCAGTATGAGGAGTGAGGCTGTTCCCTCTCGGAGGTGTCGGTTCAGCATGTCTGTGCCCCTCAACACCGCAGCATTGATGTCAGTGGCTGAGGAGACAAAAGGGGCAACATATTGTGCGCTTTAAATGCTACAAAATGCTACTTTGCCAATGCTGTTTAATAGGTTAGGTTACATATTATTTGTTTTTTTTAATGTAAAATCATATTTTTAAAGGGATAGTTCACCCAAATTTAAAAATGCGCTCAAGTTGGAAAGAGTCTATGATAGGAAGTCGTGATTTTGTTACTTTCCCTGGTTTTCACTGTTTCCCTAGCATTTTCGCAGTTGTGGCACAATACTCATTTAGGTCTATAGAAAAGTCTACTTCATCATCCTGAGAATGCGGGATTTATGTGTGGTGAATCCTGTTATGGAATTTCTTAAACTAATGTACATTTTAGAAATGTCTGCCTTTCTATTTCCTGGTATGTAACTATGGTCTTTGTTTGTGACATGTCTGAATGATATCAGTGGACCACTGGGTCCTCTGACCATCTGTTAATCTGCCTAAACCAATAAGGATATCTGTCCTTTGTTCTTCATGAATGTGGCTAGCTGTCTGAGAGTGACTTTTACGATGTTCCCCTACCCCCTTGAGAGTAAACACCTAAGACACCTCGAAGAAGACACAAGGGGGGTCAGGAAGGATAAGGAACAAATTCAGTGTTGTCTTTAGAGAATGAATGAGCAGTCTTGCCACGCCCCTTTTAACTGTAATGTTCTGTTCTGTACTGTACTGTTCTGTATTTTCCTCAGAGATTCCTCACAGGTTTATTCTGTAAGCTTTTGATGCTTCTCTCTATTTGTAAATAAACTACTAATTATGCCAAGAGAATTTTGTCTCTGGACTTACTCCTTAAGAGTTCCTATTGATGGAATTACCATTACAATCCTTTTCTATTTGTTACAATGTTAATTTTACCTCCTCTTTCTCTAATATTTTGTACGAATATCTTGGCAGCCACCAGGTTTTTCTGATTGGCCGGGAGCAGTTCTTCCTTCCAGGGAGACACAGAGCTGTCAAAAGTAACCAAGCCAAAGTGGTCGTCCTCCGCCAGGTCTTCCAGGATCTTTAACAAAGCCTCACGGGTCTGACAGATCACAAAGTAATCATAATGCAATAGAACAACCAACAAATCAATCATTTAAACACTATTCATTGAACAAAGCATTTAATATATTCTACTATATACTACTGTATGTGTACACCACTCAGTTGTTAATTTTTTAGCTGCATTATAACATAATAAGCAACACACAATGCACACCTGCTGAATTTTCCTGCCACGCATGGAGCCACTCTGATCGATAACGAAGACCAAATTCTTTGGAATGTGTGGGAGATCACTGGGAGCAAAGTGATGGACAAAATACCCCTCTGACTTCTGAAGCGGTAATAAAAGACAGTGGTTAAAGAACAGAGTACAGATAACGAAATCAATGACAGGAAGAGGGTGGAAGAAGTTCACCTTGAGATCTCCTATGGACTTTTTCCTGTGGACATCATAGACAATGACCAGGTCTCCGTTCAGGCCCTCCTCTCCACAGCTGTCACACTGACTCTGCTGGGCCTTAATGGGGTAGAAATGTACCCAAGCCTGGGGAGAAAGTGGTACTTTTTCTGGTTTCTGATATGAAATAGGATGAATGCTATATGCATTAACATAGATCTGATCCCGCGCTGGTATGAGGAGGGGAAGGTGTGTCAAACACAGGGAACTTTATTCTTAAAAAGGTAAATCCTCAATATGGGAATGTAAAACACTAGAGAAGATGGTGGTTATCCCAAAGATATTAGTCCAGACACTGAGGTGGACCTAAGATGCTCATTACTGTCACTGCTTGGAAAATACTGAGGAATGTTGTTTGGCCCACTGACGACTACCCAAGCAACCAATCAGTGTTGAAGTCCCTCAGGTTGGAGTGTTTGAGAGACACGTTTATGGTTTATCTAGCCTGTACAGCATCTCCTGAGAGATGAACCCTAACTAGATATGATTGTTAGGTGCTCATCCTATTAAAGTGATATGTGTTATGCATTGAGGTTCTGGTTGTTCTGCAATAATTCTGGTTGTTTTTACTCTGTTGTGGGAATTACCTCAGTTGAAGTCTGTGTTTTGGTGATGGCATGAGCCAGCTCTTTGGTGCACAGCCCTCCTTTTATCTCCAGGATGTTAATGCCTGGGTGCTCTTTGATGTACATGTCAATCTGGCCATACGAAAGAGAAAGAAAAGTAGAGAAATTACTATATAATCTATGTTAATTAATGTTAGTTAATTAATTGAATTGTATATTTCCCTCTTTTTTTCTTTCATACCTTGAAATCAGCAACAGGCTGCATGGGTCGCGCGTGGATCAAGAGTTCATACTTTCCCAGGCGACGTTTCAGCAGCTCCTCATAGGTCAGTTCAAAGGTCACCTTACTGAGCGCAGCCACAGTCACAGATGTCTTAAACTCCTCAAGGGTCCTCCCAACAGAACTGGAGAGACAAAGACATGTCAATCCATACGAATGCATACATATTGTAGACAGGGCCTTAGCCTTGTGGGGTTCCTGCATGTGATTTGAATCACAGTAGAATCACTGTAGTATTTGTAGTTCTTAACAGCAGTTTGTGACCCCGGCTGAATTCTTAAAGTAAATTTTAGTTAATAACAAGGAATAGCGAGTGCTGACCATGTACACACAAATACACACACACCTGACTATACCAGCACTTTGTCCACGAGACACTGCCTGAGTGTACTGCTGCTGGGCCTCCTCCTTCTGTTTCACAACCCCATCATATGTCTTTCCCTCAATGGTCCTGAAGAAGAGGGGGAGTTACACTGTAAATGTGTAATATTGATGTAATATGTGTCTTCAAAATATTGTTGTGAATATTGTGGACCTACATTCTGAATTTACTGATGAAGGCATTCTTGGGAATCTTGACATGGAATTCTATTTCCTGTGACTGGTTGATCCGATTGGCCACTCGGCTGGTGATGACAGTGGTTGCATAGCGACTGGTCACTGTGGAGTTGATGTGGAAGCTGTAGATGTCCCAGTCCTTGTTCTACAGTATGAAGGATTAGAAAACAGCATCAACACTCAACTGTTAAAAAACGTTTGAATACAAATGCAATTACTCATTTGGTTATTGTTGCTTATGTCATTAGCGCCATATCCCAAATAGCATGCTTAGTTACCACATTGATGTTCAGATTAACTATTTAAGTTTTGCATTGATGAATCCCAATTCCAAATGAGCATTGACGGATTGCTTTAACCTCCTGAGACCCTGTGTCCGCATATGAGGACATTATGTTTTAGGCTTCCTGCACCATGTACTTCATTCTACTTAACTTAAACCTATTGTCCTTATTAGAGGACAGTTGTCTGCACCATTCTTAGATATTACACTTATCAGGTCCTACTAATCCCAAATAGCTAAGAGAAATTAAAAATGCATATATTATCAAAGCTCAGATCTTAGGAGGTTAATTCTTTCTGCATCCCAATTCCCAAAATATTTAAGCATAGCAGTTTCTCATTAGCTGTGATACATCCTGTAGTTCTGTTGCTTGGCTAGCACACCAAAAGCCTGCTCACACACACAGACACATGCACACACACACACACACACACACACGCACACACATTCACACACATTGTTCAAACAAATAGTCCCACCATTTACAAATACACAATAATCTGTAGAAGTCAAAGACTAGTTGATCTGAAACCTGATTGGCCTCGGAATGCCTACAACTACAGTTTGTTTGTCTGCCCTCTAGACTTTAGTAACAGAAAGCCCACATACCCTGAAATGAGAACAAAGCACTGACCCGTCAGTCTTTCACCCTAGACATAATACATGTGGATGTTTGTCTTCCCTAGCTAGTCTGTAGACAACGTACTCTGTCTGTTTTGGGTGATTTTAGGGGAACTGCTACAAGGTCAACTACAGATGTGACCAAGTGTCACAAAGTCTAAATCAATCTAACCCCTAAACCGAGGTGTTCTTATATTTTCTGCTCTCTGCCCACCAAAAACTGGGGTGAAAAGATACGTCTGAGAAGAACCACCCAATCATTTACACTCTGATCAATGCAGATTACAATTACATTTCTTAACAGAGTAACAGACATTGTCACACATTCAGAGTGATTGAATGTGACCCTACCTTATTAGTTGGTGCCGTGGCGACGCAGGGCAGCAGAAGCCCAAGGAGGCCGACTCGCACCGCAACTCCCCCCATCATGGCTTTAGCAGAATCAAAGCCCCAAAATAACACACGGCCTTTTATAGCTTTTTAACGATGATCACATGCTGCTATTGGCCAGAACGCAGAAGGTATGCAACAGTCTGTAAACAAAAAGCCACTATGATGTAATGAATGTGTGTTGTAATGTATCAGTTGTGATATTTGGGGGATCTGATTGGGGGCCCTACAAAATGCAGCTGAAGTCTGTAGTTGGTTGATTTATCTAAACAATGGAAGTATAATCACCCCTGTTTGTTTATAATGTATTTGTTATATGTTGTATAGCGGTAAATATTTATAAAAAAATGCGCATAGACCAATCAGCCATAACATTATGACCACCTGCCTTATATTGTGTAGGTCCCCTTTTTGCCATCAAAACAGCCCTGACCCATTGAGGCATGGACTCCACTGGACCTCTGAAGGTGTGCTGTGGTATCTGGCACCAAGATGTTAGCAGCAGATCCTTTAAGTCCTGTAAGTGGGATCTCCATGGATCAGACTTGTATGTCCAGCACATCCCAGATGCTCGATTGAGATCTGGGGAATTTGGAGACCAAGTCAACACCTTGAACTCGTTGTGTTCCTCAAACCATTCCTAAACTATTTTTGCTTTTTGGCAGGGTGCATTATCTTGCTGAAAGAGGCCAATGCCATCAGGGAATACCGTTGCCATGAAAGGGTACACATGGTCTGCAACAATGCTTAGGCGGGTGGTACATGTCAAGGTAACATCCGCATGAATGGCAGGATTTCCCAGCAGAACATTGCCCAAAGCATCACACTGCCTCCGCCAGGTTGCCTTCTTCCCATAGTGCATCCTAGTGCCATGTGTTCCCCAGGTAAGCTACGCACACACACATGTCCTTCCACGTGATGTAAAAGAAAATGTGATTCATCAGACCCGGCCACCTTCTTCCATTGTTCCGTGGTCCAGTTCTGATGCGCACGTGCCCATTGTAGGCGCTTCCAGCTGTGGACAGGGGTCAGCATGGGACAGGGGTCAGCAGACCCTGACTGGTCTGCGGCTATGCAGCCCCATACGCAACAAATTGCGATGCACTGTGTTCTGTCACCTTTCTATCAGTACCAGCATTAACTTTTTCAGCAATTTGAGCTACAGTAACTCGTCTGTTGGATCGGACCACACCAGCCAGCCTTTACTCCTCACGTGTATCAATGAGCCTTGGCCGCCCATTACCCTGTTGCCAGTTCACCGCTTTTCCTTCCTTGGACCACTTTTGATAGGTACTGACCACTGCAGACTGGGAACACCCCACAAGGGCTGCAGTTTTGGAGATGCTCTGACCCAGTCGTCTAGCCTTCACAATTTGGCCCTTGTCAAAGTCGCTCAGATCCTTACGCTTGCCCATTTTTCCTGCTTCTAACACATCAACTTTGAGGACAGGATGTTCACTTGCTGCCTAATATATCCCACTCACTGACTGGTGCCATGATAACGAGATTATCAGTGTTATTCACTTCACCTGTCAGTGGTCATAATGTTATGGCTCATCAGTGTATATACAGGGAGCCAGATGTATCTACACTACAGTATGAGACGAAAAGTATGTGGACACCCCTATTAATTATTGAGTTCAGGTGTTTCAGCCACACCCATTTTTCACAGGTGCATCAAATCCAGCGCGAAGCCACGATATCTCCATAGGCAAACATTGGCAGTACAATGAGCTCAGTGACGTTTAACGTGGCACTGTCATAGGATGCCACAAGTTCAAGTTTCAAGGTTTATTTGTCAAATGCACCAAACAACACAGTGTCATCTTGCACAATGAAATTCTTATGACATGGCACCCGACAACGTGGTGATAGTTAAGAAGAAGAGTATATAATCAAGAATATAGCCAGACAGAAAAATAATAACAAACATAAGTCAGTTCATGAAGTTTCTGCCCTGCTAGATCTGCCCTGGTCAACTGTAAGTGCTATCATTGTGAAGTGGAAGCGTCTAGGAGCAACAACAGCCCAGCCACAAAGTGGTAGACCTCGCAAACTCACAGAGCCGGGGAGCCGAGTGCTGAAGCACGTATCATATACTACATCGCTAACCACTGATTTCCAAAGTGCCTCTGGAACTCCATCAGCACAAGAACTGTGCACCGGGAGCTTCACAAAATGGGTTTCCGTGACCGAGCAGCTATACGCAAGCCTAGGGCTAGAGTGGTGTAAAGCATGGATTTTGGAGCAGTGGAAACATGTACTCTGGAGTGATGAATCACGCTTCACTGTCTGGTAGTCTGATGGACGATATTGGGTCTGGTGGATGCCACGAGAACACTACCTACCGGAATGCATAGTGCCTACTGTAAAGTTCGGTGGAGGAGGGAAAATGTTTTGGGGCTGTTTTTCAGGGTTTGGGCTAGGCCCCCTAGTTCCAGAGAAGGGTCATCTTAATGCTACAGGATACAGAAGACATTTAAGACAATTGGTTTCTTCCAACTTTGTAGCAACAGTTTTGGGAAGGCCCTTTCCTGTTCCAGCATGACTCTGTCCCTGTGCACAAAGCAGGGTCCATAAAGACATGGTTCGATGAGGTTGGTGCGGAGGAACTCGAGTGGCCTGCACAGAGCCCTGACTTCAACCCCACTGAACACCTTTGGGATGAATTGGAACTGTGATTGCAAGCCAGGCCTTCTCATCCAACATCATTTGTACATCATCCTCACCCTCAGCTAGATGCAACTAGGCCAATATTCTGATGATTTTGTCATTGATGAAACATCAGATCTCAGTGCAGTTTTCTGTTTCCAGAAGTAGAATATGTTGCAAAGAGCGGACCACCTTTTTTTGTACTTTATCCTTTACCCTAATCATTTGCACATTTAAACGTTTACTGACAGAAACATGCTACAACATCTGCCTGCTGCCCAATAATCCCAAGAATCTCACTAGCTCCTGCTTGGCTCCACCCACCTACATTCCTACAGTAGGTACTGCCCGTTTGGCTTCACGAGATAGCCACCCATAGTGTCTTGGGTATCTTGATTACGTTATACAAATATTAAAGTAAAAATCTTCTAAATTAAAGCAACATCCCACCTTTCTGTCTTTCTATTTATTTCTACTAACTAAAAAGTAGAAATATTATCTATAATAGTTATTAGTGCAACATACTCCCCTACAGCTACACTTGCTGGCCCAAACGATTTCTTTTCAAGTTCATATATTAAGCAGAAGCTGGTTGTGTAGCCTCTGTTTTTTTGTTCTACAGAGCTGTGTCCATTGATAACATTCATGAAGCACTTAACTGTATGAACATATATTTTTCTTTTCTGTGTTGCCTCGTAGACAGTAGCTGGTCAGGTACCGTAGTTAGTTTGAGTGATTTATTTAAGAAAAAATATAGAAAACAAATTCTAAAAATCGAAGTCACACCTGTTTGTGCTCATGTCACATTGGAATGTGATTCATTTTTCCGATGTTTTCCGAGTGGTGTGTCATTGCAGCAGGGAGTTATGGTTTTGGTTACGGCATTTACGCCCTTTCCACTTGGGACGAGGCAACTCGCCTTAGCACCATCTGGAATAATTGGGAAGGAATGTCAGACCGTGCTTCCTTGTCTTGTCACACTAGTGACTCCTTAAGTCTGGCACATGCATGCGTAATCTTGGTTGTAGGCTGCAGTATGTGCTGCCCGAGTATGTATGTATTGACAATTTTTTACTGGTTGAACAAGCTCTGTGATAAAGAGCAAGACTGCTTGGTGAGATATGCTTTGGGACACGTTATGGTCATTAGCTTTTCTGAACCTAATGACAAGTTTTCAGTGAAGATGCAAGGCCACAATCACAACTTTTACATCACAAAATTGGGGGGGGGGGGGG
>JACXGI010012003.1:0-12369 GCA_016801175.1 Esox masquinongy | reverse complement strand
CATATGGTTAAGCACACAAACCAGACAGGACCAGAGGTTAAGGAACACCACTTTGAAATATGCAAACAGATGTACTGTGTTGTTGGCAGCACTACAGATATCGGTTTCAGTATGTGCATTTGTGCAAGTAGTTAAGGGCCCAACCAAATGGGACCTTATTACTGGTGTCTCTACGTCTGGTCAAAGGAAATGCCATGTAAATGTGGGACTACAGAAGCAATATGACACAGGCAGAGAGAACATGTTGTCAAGCAAAATCAAGTTTATTATTTATTTCTGTCTTCAAATATATACAATCTTTGTTAAGTAGACCAGTGCTACTAACCAGTGGTCAGGAAACTGTAGAAGCAGGGCAGAGCAAAATTGAATTGTACATTTCAGGTACAAGCATCACATCGGAGTTCAAAGAGAAAGCCTTGCTGTGTGAAGCAAGCACATGAGTCCAATTGGTAGCTGCTTAAGCCAGATGCTGTTAACAGAGAACACAGGTTTCTCTCTGCATGGGATGAAAGACTAGAGACACAGCAGAACATTCTGCACTATTCATCTAAAAAAAAGTTCAGTTCTAACTGAACTGACTGACTGTACAGTTACGAAAGGGTTTTAAACCATAATAAGCTAATCGCCAATATCCATGTATTACCAACTTGGCTGGCATAGCTCACTGTCTGTAATGGTGGCAGACTTGTTTACCTCACACAATCACTTGTTTCAGAGCATATGCTTATATTGTGTGGTTATTTCTGAACAATTTTGCTGTTTTTTCTGTCAGTTCTGTGTTATTGTACAAGATGTTTGTACTAGGCTTGTCTTGTTAGGAATTTCAGGAAAACAGAGGAACAGTAGTTAAACTGTGCAGTTTGAAGATCGACAGCTGTATTCTCATTGGAGTAGCCTACTTGGGTCTGGGCATTAAATGACCTGTTATACCTCAGGGATTCTTGACAATCAGGAGAATCTATGTCTTTATCTTTCTTCATAATAATGAAAATATATGTATTTTTGCATTAGTTCAGCTTTAAAAAAAATTGGGGGATGTGAATTTGGGTAAATCAATTTTTTTAATATTAGAAATATGTTTAATATTTTTAATTTTAATGTCTGCTGTCTTCTTGGAAATTAGCAGGTTCAACATAAGGACCCCATCTTCATGTCTTTGTTTAATGAATTGCAAATTTTCTTTCGGTAGATTGAAATATACTCAAATCACCGTGGTCACAACCATAATATGTCAACTTTATCTCTCTTTTTGTGTTGATATTTGCTTGTTTGTTTAGTGTGGCTGTGGTCAACTGCCACTGATGGCTAATCCCCTAAAGATTTGTTGATTATATTATTGAAGTACTATTGAATAACTTGTACTTTCCATGTTCTGAACATGATTATTTTTTTCTTTTTGCAGTGACTCAATACAGTAGCGTAAAACATAACCAAAAAGATGTTTGGGGCATACTATTAAACAAAATGTAGTGCTAGAATGCATCAATCAAGACTTAAAGTTTTATATATACATATAAAAAAGGTAGTGACATTAATCCAGTTACTTATTGGATTTTTATAAAGATATTAAGAAAACAAAAAGAAGTTGTCTCGTTGTGATAGCTGATACTTTGGAATTTTAGATTTTATAATTCAATTGTAGATAATATTGAGAGAAAAGTGATTGTCCCGATTTTCTTGATTCCTTGCCCTGCAATTTCATAAATTACCATAGGCCTACATAGTGCATTAAGCACTAAAAAACCTTAAGTAAACAAAAAAAGAATTATTCAGACGCATAATTAGGCATACTGTAGAACATGCCCCGTTTAACCTGCTTCAGCCTTCCTCACACTGTTTAACGTACAGTACGATAAACCCACTGTTTATTGCATGAGGTTGATGACAGCCATGTAACACTAGCTACCCCCTAGAGAATGCCATGGTCTGGGTCCATGACATACCACGCACCTGTTTTCCGTTCCAGCTTTAGAGTGCGTTTTCATGCAGGCTGTGGTAAGTGTTGCGCAAAACCACGTAGCTGCTGCTTCTTGGAATTCTCCGGCCAATGAGACCATCACACCTTAGCGTCAGTGTGAATATTACAATGCTTCAGAAGATAACGCGCCCTCTGTTATTATAATTGTCACGGAACAACCAAGAACAGGGTTCTGCTCCCAACATTCTCAACTGGCATTCTGAATCTGACCAACCATAAATGCAGTATAATGTGTGTATGTTAATCACACAATTACACTGAGTACCATTGCAGGACCAACCATTCACATTGTGTGTGATCGCATTATCCAGACTCAGCTCAAATTGCCTCATGCTTGTCTTGGGAATTCATTAAAACTACTGCTCAAGGCACACTCTTAGGATATTTCTCCTGAAGATTAAGTTCAAGTTCTTCACTATTTCTTAGGACTACTTCTAGCACTAGTGTTCCAGTTAGGATTGATGAAGAGGAAGTAAGTTCGTAAGCACATAAACAATAGAGTAATAAAGCAGACGAAGCTGTATGATCACCAGGGCCACACGACAGGTTACTGGGGTTGGGGGGGGGGTCGTCACGTTTGGGGGCTATGTTGGTAACCAGGGTGACACGGCTAGTAACCTGGGTGACAAGGCTTCACAGTAATGGCATGATGGTGAAAGGCTCTCTGCTGGGTTAGGACAGAGCCCTGCAGCACTTACTATACACAGGGATCTCACATGACTCACACACACGGAGACGGGGGGGGTTATTTACACAAACACACGGGGATTATCTACACGATACACACACCGGGGTACTACGCACACGTCAAACATGGAGTTTATGTACAGACACTTACAGTATGAATGGAAAACATGGAAATAATGTAAATACACAGAAAACCTATACAGAAACAGATGAATGTAGTATGTACATACACGCTGTGAGCACGACAGCACATTTATACACCTAGTAAGACATATGTCCCTTGTAAATATGAGGTATGTAAATTGAGGTTGATAATGTGATATACATTGAAAATTTACTGCATATGGGCTATATATATATATATATATATATATACAAATGCTTACTATGTACATACATGCTGGTTAAATGTATACAATTACATACTGTGCCTAGAGCTCTGACTAGATATAACTCATTTTTGGTAACAAAGTTGGAAGACATGATACTATAGGGGTGGCGGGTTAAAGGGTCCTGCTTTTCGGGTCGGGAGGCTTGTAGGGTGGAGCAGTGCCCCAAGCTGGGAGCACAGCAGGCAAAGCAGCATACACCCCTGAGCTCAAGGGGGACAGCATCTCAGGCCACTGGCTCACGCAGAAGGGTGAGAGTGGTGAAGGCAGAAGCCCTCCAAACAGGTCTGGGACTGGACGGGCCACCATGTAACCAGGCTGGAACCCCACCTCTCCTGGGGAGCCGGTCCTCACTGAGCCCAGTGCCTGGCTGTCAATCATTGGCCATGAGAAGGGGAGTTGGGGGCGTTCAGAGCCATGCGCTGTCCTGGCAGGTGCCTGAGGAGAAAGATGTGAAGGTGTTCTTTGAGTTACCACAGGATTTCATCTTAACTATGCCACATCTGACTTCAAATTAGGGCTGTCACAATATCACATTTTCACTACATGACTGTCGTGGCCAAAAGAATTCACGAGAACGATGTTATCGTTATTAACATCATCTCAATATTTAATGTTTTTAATATCACGGTTATCGTCAATTCCAGTATGTCGTGACAACCCTACTTCAAATATGCCAAATATGACCTCGAATTGCATTTCCTTTGAAATTCATAAAGTGCTTAGAAAAGACAGCTGACAAGGTTGGCCCATCCATTCTAGATATGGGTGACCAAATGCAGCGAAGTTCTTTTATAATTTCAAAGAAAATAAACCCTATCTGAACAAAAGCCTAAATACACACACTGCGTCCTGAAACACAAACACACAGCACATTTAGCTACATCGTCACTACTAACAAATATTCATAGTACGCATGAATACATACATACCGTATCCCACAACTACTCACATCTTGAGCACTGGCCATCCTTACTCTGGTTCCAGGCCCCCTGGGGTACTCGCTCCAAAGTGAATGCCCACTGAGGCTGAGGGAGCTGGTCCGTGGTCGCTGGGAGACAACCAGCGCCTCTGTGGCCCAGTCGTCCACTAGCCTGTGGAGGTCATCGGTGAAGGACGCTGTGTAGGAGCCTGGGTAGGCGCCGTTGTACCTGCTGGTCTTGTTGTTGCTGTTGTTGGCCTGGGCTTGGGCTAGCCCTGCTATTGGTTGGTGAGTCGGAGGGGTGGAGCAGGCCGCCTGTTGTTGGGCTGGCTGGTTGGTTGCTCCTGGGCCCGCCCCAGTCCCTGGGAGATGGCCATACTGTTCAGAACCTTTGCAAAGTTCCTACCAGCTCTGCTGCTAAAGTATTAAGTTCGAACTATAACAAAATATATATATCACCAAATGAAATATAGCCATTTCTACTTATCAGAGGAACTTTGCAGCAACAACTGAATTAATGAATTAATTACATCCTTTGAATTCTCTAAAACGCTAACATCTTAGCAGCAATGAAATGCTTACCTCTGCCCCGCTCTTTACCAAGGCAGAGTCGTTTCAGCGTTGTCCCTAGGAGAAAAACAGAGTTAGAACACTATTGCAGCATGAAGACATAAATATGCATAGACACACACATACAGCCAGCCTGCCGCACAGAGCTGCTTTAAAAGCAAGATGCAACATCATCACATACTGTACATAACACTGTGTGAAAGTGCGGTTTAGTCAACTATCTGAATTTGGCTAGACTGGCCAATCATGCAGCCACTCGATAAGTCAGCCACAGAACTGCGAAAGGTGCAAAACAGTAAGAGAGAGAGAGGAAAAGAGAGCGAGCGATCTTAACCAACAGGGCGCAACATAACAGTTGCTGTGTGTAGCCATGCAGACAGGATCCACCACGCGTGACTGCTTGGGCAGAGGCAGATATACATAAAACACTCTGTGCTGACCAGACAGATGGATAGTAAGACAAATTTACAAAGACAGGAAGACAGACAAACAAACACAGACAGACAAAGACTGTGACAGACAGACAATTAGACAGACACTGACAGACAATAAGACAGACAGTAAGAAAGACAATAAGACAAACACAAACAGTAAGACAGACAAACACAGACAGTAAGACAGACAAACACAGACAGTAAGACAGACACAGACAGACAGCAAGACAGACAATTAGACAGACAAAAAGACAGACAAAAAGACAGACACATACAGACAAAACGACAGACGCAGACAGACAATTAGACAGACTGTAGAACAGACAATTAGACAGACACAGACAGACAATTAGACAGACAATAAGACAGACAATAGACAATAAGACAGACAATAGACAATTAGACAGACAGAAAAACAGACAATTAGACAGACAGAAAAACAGACAATTAGACAGACACAGACAGACAATTAGACAGACACAGACAGACAATAAGACAGACAGGAAGACAGACAGACAGTAACGGTGAGCTGGGAACACAGCGCTGCTGCAGTGCATCATATTGTTGTCCATGCACTACTCATCAGCCAAGCACTACACATACACACACACACTCATCAGCCAAGCACTACAGACAGACACACACACACACACACACAAACACACACACAGCTCCCTGTGGCTCAGAGATAGAGACAGGAGGGGATGAATGAGGAAGACAAAAAGTAAAGAGATAAGAAACGAGAGATGAGAAGCAAGATAGTAAAAGCTACGAGACCCAAGGGGAGAGAAGAAGAGGTGCGGTAGAGCAGGAGAGAAAAAGGAGCCATGGAGTAGCTGAGTACGTGGTTGAGCCATGGAGGAGAGGAAGAGATACAAACAGATAGACAGAGACACAGGCCCACTGAGGAATCTAGCGCGTGGCTTGCTACTGGATCTATAGGTCACTCTGTCAGGCGCTGGAGGGTAAGGGGGGCAGCCTGCGGAGAGGAGGACGAGAAAAGACACCAGAATGAGACCAGCACACAGCCCTGGCCTGAACCCACAGTCGAGATCCATGTAAATGTTTCTGGAAAACCTGGAAATATTAAGACATTTCCCAGAATTTTCCCAGCGCTACTGACAGTGTTCTCCTTTAGCAATGCCGGAACATGTAGTTCGAAGGTCACCTTGGACCGGGGGAGCTTGGGATCCCGTCCCCTCCCCGTGTGGTCCAGCTCCAGCGTATATGTTGTCTGAGGAGAGGGAACCTTTCAGGGAGCAGGGCTGCTGTGTCTGGACTGGTTCCGAGGTGGCATCCTGTTGACTGATGGCTGAACAGGCTCTGCTTTCTGCCTGGACTGGAGCTTTGGCCGGAGACCCGTTAAGACTTACTGTATGCTCACCTGCACAGACAGAACCACATGCGTATTACACACAGAAAACCTGTACGGATTAACATGAAATGCATCGCAAATTACGCTACTTTCAAAACAGGGCTACTGTGGTAATTTTGTTTATAATACTAGCAAGCATGCATAACCCCAAACCCTCTGAAAATCTGAGAAATGGGGAGGTTGTCAGGGTCAATCCTGGATATTGGAGACAAACTATTTTCCCAATTGTAACATACACTATACCTAATACTTATAATAAAATTTCATTTACACAAATATTATTATATTAAAATACATTGACACACGTTATTAAGTCATTTTACATTTGCACAGACCTTATTAAGTCATTTTACATTTACACACACATTATTATATTAAAATACATTGACACACGTTATTAAGTCATTTTACATTTGCACAGACATTATTAAGTCACTTTACATTGACACCCACATTATTATATTAACATACATTGACACACATGTTATTATCTGCTTGTGTACCAACAGGTGTCTGCATTTCCTGGATTTCCTAAAATAAAACTTGGTTCAACATGGGTCATTGAAAGATGAGTGTGGGGAGATTATTAGAAGATTAACTTTTCATTTGTGGATTAATCCTCAGAGTAGATGAGCACATGATTTTTTTCTGACTGAATATTTTGGCAAGGACATTTTGGTGAAGGTGTTGTACTAAGTCTTGCGTTTGTGCAGTCTGACAGTAAAATATAGTTACTACAAGCTCTTAGTATGACCTGTGAAGTAGTTAGCACGCATTGTAAAAGGTATGTGTGACAATTTCTCCTAAGTTCTGTGTTTTTTCAAACTGAGCTAGTTAGCTAAGTGTGGAAAATATAGAGCATTGGACTTTAAATATCCAGGTAACATAACTAGCCTCTGCGCCACATACAAACGTTAATGTCTAGCTTGATCTAGCTAATGGATTAAGTAAAGTGTAACCAAAAACGTCTGTAACCAAAAACAGCTATCTCGCTACCTTTGTCTTTTCGTTAGCTAAAATTAGCTAGCTTTGAGCTGACTGGGGTTAATGATAGCCAGCTAACTTACAGAGGCTAGCTTCTGACCTTCAAGCTGAGGTTGTACACAGCAATAGCAGCTATGGTGTTGCTAAGCATCAAGATGGCTGTATTAGAACTTTTGTCTATATAACCATGGTACCCTATATCTGTGTTACCAAAGTACCAACTGAACAGAAACTCTTCGGAATATCTGAAGTGAAGAACCTTGTCAAAAAAGAGAGTATGTAGACCAAAGTGGCGAGTCTGTTGTGTAATTTCAATCAATATGATTTGCATGTTGTCATCGTCATTATGGCTTAGATAAGATGGTAGGGATATTTTAACGTAACATTGACCTTGAACAAAATGCTACATAATGTCACAGACCGGCACTACAACTTAAACCTGTTACTCTATCCCATTGACTCTGACACGAGGGGACAACCGGAAACGTTGGAGGGGTGGCATTTGGCAGGCTAAAATAAAATGACTTATTAGTCAGTCAATGCTAGAATTCAGTACTATTGAGAAAGTTACACAGTTACAATTCTGACCCGGGCCCTTGGATTCCTGTCGGCAAACCTGCTCTATCCACAGCGTTGTCTTGTTTGATAGCTGATGACCTTCCTTGGCTTTATCTCGGTCTTAAAACAAAAAAAAGACTGTTTCAAACCAGAAGTATTTTTCAAAAGAACACTCAGCGGGCGTGGTTTTGGTGGCTTGTGCTTACTGGTTTTGCTGGAGTCGCTGGTTTTGGTGGTGACATTCCTCAGCTGTTGTACCAGAGGACTGAGGAGTCTGCCAGCCTTCAGCTTGTGCTTATGCTTATTTCTCCGCTTGGGTGGGGCCGTGTGCGAGAGACCCAGAGGGGGGGGGGTGGCTTTACCCAGCCTGCGGTACAGCAGCTCTATCTCCCCTCTCTGATGGGCCTGGAGCTCCGAGATCTCCTTCAAATGTCTGTTTGGAGGAGACAGAGAAGTGAGGGAAAGGTTTCTGATAAAATGTAAGCTGCCTGACTCCGCACAATAATGGTCATCTAGACTTTGACACAGGCATGCACACTCGCACGCGCACACACGCACACACGCACAACCAGCCTACTTACTTCTCCCTGAGTCTGTTCAGCTCTCTCTTCATATCCGAGTCCTCAATCTCAGAGTCGTTGTCACTACTGATATAAGCTGAGCTGTGCACACCCCCCTGTCGGCTCGGCGAGTCAGAGCTCTGCAGACTGCTACTGCGGCCCGAACGGCGCAGGAAGGCAACCGCCCTCTTCATGAGGTCACTCCCTCTACGCTCCCCTGAGCGGCCGTGGCGTGAGGGCGTGGCCGAGGGCTGCTTGGCCGGACTGCTCTCAGAGTCTGAGGACATGAAGCGCGCATGGACCGTAACATCCGCGGACATGGAGGTGGACATGGAGGCACGTGGCAACGACCCCCGCTTGGTCACGGAAGGAGGCGTCTCCAGGTAGAAGTCCGGCGGGGCAGAGTACCGGCTGCCGCAGGTCCTCAGGGCGATGCTGTCCTCGGCGCTGACCACGGAAAAACGTCCGATGGTGGTGGAAGGGGCTATGGCCCCAACCTGTGAGGCGCAGTGGTCAGAGAGGTGGCCAGCAGGGTGCGCCGGGGAGGTGGCGCTGCTCCAGCTCCTCTGTTTTTGTTCCCCTTGTGTCACCATGTCAGGAGGGCCTGTGTTCATCTAAAGAAAGTATACATGTATGTAAAAATATAGAGGGACTGTAGGCAGGAGGACTAACTAAGGGGCCTATGGGTACTGATGGATGGTTGCCGGGGCAAATGAAAATGCACCATAATAAAGCACCTTAAACCGTCCTCTGGACCCAGAACCAGAGCAGGAGGTAGAGTGGACTACATTTTGTCTCCTAGACATGGGAGCTGCACAGGGAGGAAGAGAGACAGATTGTTTAGGTTTTCCAATTTACTACAGTTTCCAATTTACTACAGTTTCCAATTTACTACAGTTTTTTTACATTTCCACAACAGCTGTTCAATTAGTTATGGTAAATAGTGTAGACATTTCATCTTGTATTTCGACATTTTATCTGTGCGAGCGATCGCTTGACTGTTATAACATAAAGAATATGTACATACCACACACAGCAGAATATGTACATACCACACACAGCAGAATATGTACATACCACACAGCAGAATATGTACATAACACACACAGCAGAATATGTACATACCACACACAGCAGAATATGTACATACCACATAGCAGAATATGTACATACCACACACAGCAGAATATGTACATACCACACACAGCAGAATATGTACATACCACACACAGCAGAATCACTCATGGTGCTCAAACTGTCCATCCTCTCCGGGATCTGAGGCTGAATGAAAGAGTGGAGAGTGAGGGAGGAATGGGAAAAGAGACATGGTAAAGGAGTGAAGCACAGAAAGAGAGGGTAAAGACTTAGGATTGAAATGGACATAGTCTTTTTTAAAGGGACACAACGGTAACGTTACATTTAAACGTCAGGAACGTCAGAAAAGGGAATCACTCCATCAGCTCCACATCAAAAGCACTGCTGGATTCAGGGGCTCATTTAAAAGCTACATGAATGGAATGTGTTTACCAGCTGTTCTCCTGTCCGGTAGCGCCCCTCCCCCATTGGTCCAGGGGTGCTGTTTCCTGATCCCAGGGTGGCACTGTCGGGCCCAGGAGGGGACTGGACGTACTCCGTCCCTGAGCCAGGTGTCTCCGCCATACTGCCTGATGGGTACATGGGGGCGTACTCCTGGTACAGCAGGTTCCTCAGCTTCTCGTCCAGAGTCTTGATGGTGCTGTCCACAAAACCCCCCCTGCCCCCCAACCCTCGCCCCTCCCCGTCCGACTCGCCGGGCACCCCCGCCACATGCTGGTGGGGGGCGGGACTCTGCGGCAGAGAAGGGGCCTTGGCTCCGCCCACCGAAGAGAAAGGCTGCTGGAGCACCACAGGCTGCTGGGAGCGGTCACCGCGTGCGATGGCGGAGTAGGAGAGCTGCAAGGACTCCCTGGCGGAGGAGGTGGAGGGGTCCTGGGCGGGCAGAGGGGTGAGAGGAGCCGAGCCCACCTGGGCTCCACCACTGACGTCCAGGGACAGAGGCATGACCAGCGGGCAACAGGGCACCTCCTCCACCATGGAGGCAGTGCAAGCAATCTCTGCCAACTGCTGGGCGGCGTGGACCGGGGAGACGGCACCGAGACACCCTCCCCCCTGGTACTCTTCCCCGGACGGGGAGCTGCGAAGACCCGCGGAGGGGATGACTGGCGGGGCGGAGACTGGCTGGGTGTGATGCACCCTGGGCAGGGTTGAGCTGTGAGCCTGGCCTTCTGGAGGCGGCCCTGAGGGGACAGAGGAGGCGGGGACATGGGACATAGCCAGGAGGAGAGGGTCTGTGGAGGAGAGGATGGGAGGGCTACAGAGGCCATATCCCTCATAGGTGAAGCCCCCACTTCCCCCAGACACAGAGTTGGCAACGGAGGAGGATGTTGATACTGCCGGAGGAAACGAGAGAAGATCCAATATTAGAGACGCAGAGATGATTTGACTAGTATCCCCATAATTCACCATTCTACAGGTCCACATCCAAAGACCTTCCAAATGAAAATAAATTCTCCATTCTATTACAGGTATTGTATTTTCAGCATTCTAAAAAGTGATTCGACAAAAGAGCATGGACTGACATGTTTAATAAGAACATTGTTAAAAACGGGAATCCATCTGCCTTTCTGAACGTCATTACAACTGCAGTCGCACACCTTCCTGAATGCTGACAATGACCGGATGCTGTTAATTTACTTAACACTAGAGGGCGGTGTGTTGCCATATTTTCACTGGGGCGGCTTGGTGCTAAAACGGTCACATAGAAAGTCAATGACCTCTGCCCGATGTAGTGCCTGCAGTTCCACCCTCTGCAGACTGGCCTGACACCGCACTCCCATCAGGCTGTGCAACTGTCATCACGTCATGCTGAGTAGTCCCGTCCTGGCTCGAAGTGGGAGTCTCCTCCACAGGACAGATGATGAACCATCTCTTCCCTGTGTGGAGCACTGAGGGACGAGAGAGGGAAAGTTGGAGAGAGGAAGACATTAGGTATGGCAACCAGGACATCCCACTTACAAACACAAAAAAAGATGGAGAATCGAAAGAGAGTGAGTTTGCTAGGGAATTAGAGGGGGGTTTTACCATTCTGCTGATAAACAGGTGCTCCAGGCTGCTGACTCTTTAAAGAAGATCGACGGATAGAAAGAAGACAGACATGAGCGATGCATAATGTGTGTGTGTGTGTGTGTGTGTGTGTGTGGGTGAGTGTGTGTGTGTGTGTGTGTGTGCGCGTGCGTGTGCATGCATTTCGTGTGCGAGTTCTGAAATACTCTTGAATTTTTGTATGAAAAAGTTTGTATTTGCCTTTTTTTACTTCTAAGGGAATGCCTTTTGCAGCATGAGATTAATTAATCAATAAATGTACATGCAAAAACATGAATATTGATTAAAAAAAATTACTGGCAAGAGAGCACGTTGGGAAATATAATAATGATGGGAGTGTTTTTGGTTCAACTATGGTTAGTAACAACAGAAATAGGGGTAGTTTACACAAATGAATGGTAGCTTAACTACAGTGGGGAGAACAAGTATTTGATACACTGCCGATTTTGCAGGTTTTCCTACTTACAAAGCATGTAGAGGTCTGTAATTTTTATCATAGGTACACTTCAACTGTGAGAGACGGAATCTAAAACAAAAATCCAGAAAATCACATTGTATGATTTTTAAATAATTCATTTGCATTTTATTGCATGACATAAGTATTTGATCACCTACCAACCAGTAAGAATTCCGGCTCTCACAGACCTGTTAGTTTTTCTTTAAGAAGCCCTCCTGTTCTCCACTCATTACCTGTATTAACTGCACCTGTTTGAACTCGTTACCTGTATAAAAGACACCTGTCCACACACTCAATCAAACAGACTCCAACCT
>JACXGI010012002.1:0-23705 GCA_016801175.1 Esox masquinongy | reverse complement strand
GACTTTTTATGGGACCTAAATTTCTGTCGATATGCCTCAGGAACAAGCTCGTAGGCACGAAGAACAGTTGCTTTGACCACGTCATAATTCAAACTGTCTTGAAGAGGTAGCGCTGACAAAACCTCTTGGGCTTTTCCTGTCAATTTACACTGGAGCAGTAAGCACCATACCTCTTCAGGCCATTTCAATGCTACCGCTATACGCTCAAACACACTAAAATAAGAGTCAACCTAAGACTCTCTGAACACTGGTACCAAGGCGATCTGTCTGCTAATATCTAAAGTAGTAGAAGACCCCACTGGTGAGGATGGCTCACTAGCAGGCACTGCATGAGCAGAGGCTAACCTCACTGTCTCTGCCTCCAGTTCCATCTTACGCAATTCTTGATCAAGCTTACGCATCTCCAGCTCTTGATCAAGTCTACGTGTCTCCTGCTCGGCCTCGAGTTTACGCGACTCCTGTTCTGCCTCGAGTTTACGCGTCTCCTGTTCTAGCCTACGCGTCTCCTGTTCGGCCTCGAGTCTGCAAGTCTGTTCTGCCTCAAGTTCGAGTTTACGCATCTCCAACGTCTCTCGCCTGATCTGTGCTCTCTCTTCCGCCTCCACCTGGAGCCATGTCGAACGAACATCCCTTCTGGCATCACTGTCTGACAGCGGGGAGAGTGGGTCAAAATGGGGCAGTGTGGCTGGAGCCTTGGCCTTGCCCTAGTCCTCAGACATGGACGGGCTTACAGGAGCAGCACCCACATCCCGTACAGGAGCAGCAGGCTCAGGCAATGGCAACACAAGCACTTGCTCCTCCAACAAAACATTTAACACAATTTTCCTGACCTCCGCTTTAACTAAGCTTGTCGGTAAGTGAATGGAAAAATGGTCAGCCAGAGCCTTTAGATCCACTCTACGGCATCTATCAAATTTCTCCCATGTAGGGTTATTCAAAAAGGCAACCAAATCAAAAGTAGCCATCGTAAGCCAGCAACACGAGCCAACAAATACCGAACACTACACCAGCCGATCACACAATCACAGCTGCACAGTTCAACACTGAACTAGACACTTAAACCAAGTCGCATGAGTGGCATGGGTATCAATGACAGATCCCAGATGAGCCCCCACGTTATGTTACGAACCCTGTGGCTCTGGCAGTCTAGGGTGGATGGTACAGAGACCCGTCACATAAAACTCATGCAAATTAGTGTAGTGTAAAGGCACAGTGAGAACAAACAACACAGACAACCAAAGCTACCGTCAAACATAAAATGTTTATTATAAACACACGGTAAAGGAGGTAGGGAAAAGGGGCTGAGCTGAACCCAAGAAATGAAATAATACAGTCAAAACACCCCTAAACTGAACTTGCCTGCCTCAAGAAACGCTTAGCTAACTACTAACCAATATAAAAATACAGTGGGTGGTCTGCTCAGTTCTAACTAGTGTTTTTAGACAAAGTTTTCCTACGGGTTGTGTATGCCCAAGGGCGACTTGCTAAAAAACCCCTTTTCCCAGGGACACAGGGATAAACAAAACACACAGGTTGGACAAGGACTAAACAGCACACAGCAAACAATTGACTAGACAACACCAAACAAAACACCACAGCAATACATATTCACATGAAACAGGACAAAGTGAGATGTATGTGCTAAACTAAGTGATGTATGTATGAACAAAGTGTCCGTCTATCAAAAAAGGTATGTATCTCAAGAGTGTCTATGTCCATATGGGGTAAATCAAAAGAGTCTCTCTGGGAGAACCAACTGACTGGGTTTTTAAACCAGGGATGTGTGATGTAATTGGGTAATGGAAAAAGGAACAGGTGGTGCAATTAGGAGGGGTGTCCATTGATTGGTCCACCTCAGCAGTCAGGCGATGCACTCATGACTGCCAGTTGGGAAACACCAACGAGCACAATCAGGAACATAAGGGACACCTGGGGAAACGGCAGGAGGGGAAAAAAACACAAACGCACATACAGGGTACCTGCATGCGTAACAGTTTCAGATAATGCTTAAAAGTGAATACTGTGTATGCTAGATAAAAATAAAATATTATAGAAAAACTTCATTAAGTCATGAAGTGTCAGGTCCTGGCTGGGGGCCTCTAGGCATCTCTATGCGCCTGGGGGCAGCAGTCAGGGCCAAATTTAGGGTATGTTCTACGGTGCAATCTTTTCACATTGAATATGGTCAGATTTTTTGCGGGTTTTAGAACTATATAGTGGGAATCTGAAAAAAAATCATTACACCATTACACCAAAGTTAGGTGCTTGCTTCATTTGTTTGTTGTGCTAGATAATAAAATGTAATCTTTGGGTGTTAAAAAGGATTACTATGGTCAGGTGTAGTAAAAAATACTTAGGTAAAAAATCTGGCCTGATTTGGGCCAGCCCTGCCCATTATAAATCTGAGTTTGGTATTTGCTATCAGACTGAAGTTGTCAGCACACAGGTTCTAAAAGCACATCATGTCTTGATCAAAAAAAATTCCCAAACACCTTGGAAACATAGTTGTTGATGCATATTTTGTCATCTATTCACAACACACACATGATTTATATTATGTGTATTTGATTTGCAAATGTACTGTTTGTATTTGTGGCATGTGTTAGTCTTTCAATATTTATCTCTCTCAACATCTGCAAGACTAAGGAGATGATCGTGGTCTTCAAGAAGAGGCAGAAGAGGGGTCATGCCCCCATACACATTGATGGAGCTGAAGTGGAGAGTGTCCGACTTCAAGTTTCTTGGGGTGTTCATCAAAGATGACCTCACTTGGTCCAGGCAAGCAAACTCGGCAGTGGAAACTGCCCCAAAACAACTATACTTCCTGAGGAGACTCAAGAAGTTTGGCATGTCTGTAAAAACTCTTGCCAACTTCTGTAGGTGCACCATTAAGAGCATCCTCTCAGGCTGCATTACTGCCTATGGCAGCTGCTCTGTTGCGGATCGCAAGTCCCTCCAGAGCGCGTCATCGGCTGCAATCTCTCCTCCATGCAAGGCTTTCCTAATGCATACACGATGCATTAGGAAAGCACTGAACATCATCAGACTACAGCCACCCAGGCTATGATCTGTTCACATTGCTGCCATCTGATAGACGCTACTATTACTATATTTTTGTTATATTTTTGCTTTATATATTTCTTACTTTCTCACCAACCTCCTTTGCCTTAGACCCTTCTGTTCCTCCAACATACCCAGCTGTCTTCGATCAGTTTGAGCCTCTATCCCTCTGCTTATTATCAAAGGTAATTCATAATATGCAACCTAAATACTGTCAGCTAGACAGCATTCCCTCTCATCTTTTAAAAGACATTTTTAATACGATTGGGTCCAGTATTCTTATTCTGATAAATACTTGTCTTCAGGGTATGTTGCAGCTGCTTTTAAATATGCTGTAGTGCAGGTAAATGGTCTGGAGGTGATTCTAAGTGTGGCATTCGCATTTGGAAGCTGTTGCTGTGAACCCACAACATGCGGTCAAAAGAGCTCTCAATGCAAGTGAAACAGGCCATCCTTAAGCTGCAAAAATAGCAAAAAATCCATCAGAGAGATAGCAGGAACATTAGGAGTGGCCAAATCAACATTTGGTACATTCTGAGAAAAAAAGAACACCCTGGTGAGCTCTACAACACAAAAAGGCCTGGATGTCCATGGAAGACAACAGTGATGGATGATTGTAGGATCCTTTCCATGGTAAAGAAAAACCCCTTCACAACATCCAGCCAAGTGAAGAACACTCTCCAGGAGGTAGGCATATCATTATCCAAGTTTACCATAAAGCGAAAACTTCACAAGAGCAAATGCAGAGGGTTCACCACAAGGTGCAAACCATTCATAAGCCTCAAGAATAGAAAGGCCAGATTAGATTAAACATCTAAAAAAGCCAGCCCATTTCTGGAACAGTATTCTTTGGACAGATGAAACTAATATCACCCTGTAGCAGAATGATGGGAAGAAAAAAGTATGGAGAAGGCTTGGAACAGCTCATGATCCGAAGCATACCACATCATCTGTAGAACACGGTGGAGGCAGTGTGATGGCATGGGCATGCATGGCTTCCAATGGCACTGGGTCACTAGTGTTTATTGATGATGTGACAGAAGACACAAGCAGCCGGATGAATTCTGAAGTGTATAGGGATATATTGTCTGCTCAGATTCAGCCAAATTCAGCGAAGTTGATTGGATGGCGCTTTACTTTACAGATGGACAATGACCTAAAACATACTGCGACAGCAACCCAGGAGTTTTTTAAGGCAAAGAAGTGGAATATTCTGCAATGGTCGAGTCAATCACCTGATCTCAACCCGATCGAGCCCCTGAAATAAGGGGACTGTGTATGAAAATGGTTGCAATTCCTAAAAGTTTCATACAATATTTTTGTTCAACCCCTTGAATTAAAGCTGAAAGTCTGCACTTCAATTGCATTAGTCCAAATCAGTGTCCAAATATTTCTGGACGTAACTGTAGTTGTCATGTGCAATGTCACAAGAATTTCATTGTGCGGGATAACGCTGTGTTCTTTGGTGCATTTGATAAATAAACTTGGAACTTCTTGGATGGGTAGTGCTGACATCTGTTTTTCTTGCTCCCTGTGCCGCTTCAAGTAGGAAATCCGGAAACACAGGATCAGTTGTCAGTGCACGAAGAGCCTTGATGATGTTTGCAATGGAAAAGCTCCATATTCTTAAATTGTGAGGAGTAATAAGACAATGCCAAACAAGCCTAATAAATAGGAATACAGATATGGGTGGCATGTGATGCTTGAAGCAATTACGCCTGGAATATGCAGGTCTACATTGGAAGGCTAGCTGCTGATATCACTGGGTGGTGTTAGACATGACCAAGTGTCTCAGGCAGTGTTGGGGGTAACGCATTACAAAGTAGTTTACAATACGTTACAGTAGTCAGACTACTTTTAATGGTAACAAGTAACGTAACACGTTAGTTATTTAATTTAAGTAATCCCTTACTAGTTAATTTTTCAAATAAATAATGTGCTACTCAATTTCCCTCAGTGCAACCAATGTAGGTTTGCGTAGCATTTATTTTCTCCAGTAAAAATGGCAACAAAAAGATGCAAGGAAGGCTGCTCCAGCACTTCCTGCTAAAGTTCATGAGACACCTACCAAAGTATGGAGGACCAAAGGGGTCAAAATGAAATAATTAAAAATATGAATAATTAAATAAATATATTATTTTAAGTGGCACATTAATAGGACATATTTTTATTAGGCCCTTTTTAAAGTAGTGGTATGATATTTCATAATAATACATTTACATATATACATATTTATACATATTCCTAATCTTTTTATTTTCATCATAACATTTATTTCACAAAATCATGGCCTTTTTCATAATATCATGACCTCATAATTTCATGGCGTCTTTCATCATTTAATGGCATATTTCAAAGCGTATTTCATGATCACTAGGGATATGTCAATCAATGCAAGTGGCTGGTCTTTAGCCGCTGATAGGCTCATCCAGTGACACTAGCTTCACCAACAGTTGCTTATTTGTGGGGGTTCAAAGCAAAGGATAATGCTGGTCGTCATTGCCAGTGCGGTCGTTAGGCCTGGACTTCCGGGGTTATTGAGCCCACGGACATTTTGGAATAGCCCCGGATCTTTTGACCCGATTCCAAAAATAAAATGACGTTAAGGCCGATGGAATGGGGCTAAGAAACAAACTGTAAGAGAGCAGATGTCAGAGCGCACGCTTTGGTTCAATTTCGCAGGGTTGTTACTTGCTAAGCAGTAAAGTGCTTGTTTCAGCAACGGAGTGCAGTGTGACTCGCGAAGGAAGCAAATCGGTGTTGCATGTAGCGGAGAATAACAACAAAAATATTACATCAATTTCTTTAGTTCGCATGATATTCGCTACACTAACGTGTAGTGCTAACACAAACAGGAGCGAAAGACAGACTCATCCAGATTCCCTGCATACCGTCTAATATTACGTGTCCCGGGGGCATTCATTTTGGCTAATTTAGGAATCTCACTATTCGTAGTTATACATTGCACAGTTTTGAACAGGTGTTTCCAGGTAGACAACTGTTTATTCATTTGCTCGCTAGCGGATAGTTAAAGCGCAACTAATGCAGCAAAATCCTGTTTGACATATCCCTTTGGATCATGAAATACACAATGAAATACGGCATTAAATGTTAAAATATGTCATTAAATGATGAAATACACTATTAATTGATGAAAAATACCAGGACATTATGAAACAGATCACAATATTATGAAAAAGGCCATGATATTATGAAATACATCTTATAATGAAAAAAGGACTGGGAAATACAATGTATAATTATAAAGTATCATACAATTATTTTTAAAAGGGGCATTATAAAAAAAGATTTCATAATAATGTGCCACTTAAAATTATATATTTATTTAATTAATTATTTATATATTTCATTTTGAAAGCCTCTTGCCCAACTCCCGTTAAATAACTCTCAAAAATCGATATGTAGCGTCGACAAGCGATTTGTGCAGCGGAACAGTACATTCACGCTGTTCACGAAATTGTGGACGTGCTAGCGTCTTAACAGCAGGTAAGCTGTGTATCAAGGTTTGACCATAGCAATTTGCCAAAAAGTTGGGAAATCTGAATTTTTTTCTTTGCCTCTCATGGATCCCACACATCGCCCCTCAAGCCACTCGCTCGCCACACTTCCCTTCAGTGAAATTAATTGAGCCATCGCAAACAGCGTGAATGTACCGGTACGGTGGCTGTCCACTAGGCAAATCGATAAGGCAAAATTTTCGCCTCCAATAAATTTTCTTTTGAGTCACGTGACCGTGTGCGCAGAGCAATGTGGGATACGGAGCAGCGCAAAACAAGCGCTCGAGGCGCTGATAAATAGAGCCACTGCCTATTTTATGCATATATCAGACAAAATTCGATGTCGGCGGTAGGCAATAGCCAATCAGAAAAGGCGTGTCCAGTACACTTTTCCATTGGTTCGCTTTACATTGGTTGGGAATACTACTAATGCAGGAAGACATTTCATTTGGTATTATAAAGCTACGTCGTCATCAAATACACAAACATTCGCTACATAGCTAGCTCCTACGACACTAATACTAGTAGTACAGTAGCTGCTATATCTCCTATAGTGCAATTTCGATTATCCTAATTATTGGGTATCCTACCAGTGTGGATTGACATCATACTACTACTATTATCATGTAGCTGTATGTGCTGTAGGCCTACTATCTAACTAGCTACTGGACCTAGTAAACGTGAACTTCCGGCAGTGATAAACAGTACAAATAGTGTACACGCCCACAAGCGGCTAGCGATGAGCAAATGAAGCGAAAAGCCAAAAAGTAGATGGACACCCACCGGAAGGCTGAGCTACGCAATTCAAGCTTGGGAAGCAGTTTACTATTTCGACTGTCACTACTACCCTCGCCTATAACCGGTTACCAGGGTTGATGTTATGTTTTTCTGGAATCTCTTGCCTGTTGAACAACCAAAGTTCGATCCCAACTTGTCCTCTGTTGGACAACCAACGCTGATCGCACATGACATGTTCTTTTTTTAAACGTGATTATTCTAAAACATTTCAAAACAGATTTAGTAATTATTCACCTCTGAATAAAGTCATGAAACATTGATGGGTTATGCACATTATTGCAAAAATATTTCAAATTGCAATGTGCTTAACGTTTTCTTTTTTGAGAAGGTATGTTTATCATTGTACAAGGCAGGATTACTTATGTTATTATTGGAATTATAAAGTTATTGATGCTCACTTTAATCCATGACCTAATATGCTGCACGACATGGGCAAGTACAAAGGCCAAGGTTTCAAAAACATCTCTTCTGGCGTGTGTGAGCTGTGTGGGCACGCTTGTTTATGTGTGTGGATACTAAATGTTCATCCTTCTTCTGACTTCTCAAGCTTATTTTGACAAGTGGAGGAAGTGTGCCATCATGAGGGGCCACCATGGGTCCGCGGAGGTCAGCTACACACTGACAAAGATGTGAGTGTGTGTATGTGTGTGTTCTGTGAGTATGTGTGCAGGAGGGGGGTGTACACACTTCCGCCATTTAAACTACACTTAGCTACATTCATTTGAGAACAAGGCCTATGTTCTCACTGGGGAATGGTAAACTATGAACATGCCATTGTTTGTTTCTAGTTTACATCGTTTGCAGTTCCCACAAAGGCAGTGCAATGGATATTCAAATTGGGACAGCAAGAAGAATTACCGCTTGTGATGTCAGTAGACACAAATTTCAACACTTTAAGAGTGCTGTAACTGTGTTTTTACATACTGTGGACAAAACTGGCATTACGTCTATGTTTGACAGATACAACCTGCTATTGAGATGCTTTACCAGTACGAAAATGTGTGTTATATGAACAAGATGTGTGCCAACTCCTAGGATTTAAGACAATTCCAAAATGTTATCGTTTGCCAATAAATTTTGCCGAAGTGTGCTTTCATTAGTAACCAGCTGTAGGCAAAGGTGATTTGCATATGGGCTGCGTTGGACCCTTGCAGGAGTAATAAAAGAGTACTTCAACGGTGTTCTAGCCACAGCACTCTGAAAGTTGATCCACTTTCAAAAGCTGCTCTACGAGTGATCATGTCATCTCCACAACACGGCAAGCACAGAAACAGACCAAACAACAGCTCAACAGCGGCGTCTTAATGCTACATCTGTTTAACCAGGCCAAACTTTCAATTACCTCATATAGAAATTATAATTAGACCCTTTTTCTTGAAAGAAGATGACCATTTAGGGCCAAGCTGAAAATGAACACTTCGTATATTGTTGACATGGGGTGATTGTGAACAACACATGTCCTTGTTTGTAAGGAGCGACTCAAGACTGAGGGAATCTCTTGATGGATGGGAGTTTCATTTCTGTACCCGCCAGGACCTGTCGAGTGAGAATTGCTTCTTGTTCCTTCTGAGGCGCTCGCTAGACATCTTGGCTCCGCAGTGGTGGCTTTGCGCCTGGCTCCATCTGAGGGGATTTGGTCTTTTAAGAAAAAGGGGCTCCTAAACGGGGACCGGGTGAGGTCATAGCGGTGCAACCTCAGTGGAGTCTTTGTTTTGGTTGTGGTTGGAAGGTCTGAGGCATTTCTGGAACTCTCTGCAAACTGTGCCATAGCTCCCTATGCTCTTTCACACTCTCTCTCATTCACCCCTTTTCTGCAGTATCTCAACTGAATGAGAAAATGTCCCAGCTGATTGTAAGGGGGCCCTCTGTTTGCTGAGACAAAAGGTCTTTCTCTGGGAAAGAAAGCAAAGTTTCCGGTGTGAGATCATTGTTGGGGAGAAGAGGAAGAAGAGGTGTTTAGGGGGCCTGAATGGGTGATAGGGCCGGGGGGCATGGGTTGGGGTAGGTGGGTTCCTGATTTGGTCACAGGCTGGCGCGGTACAAATAGTGCCACAGATTCATGCCAACTCAAAGACGGGAGAGAGACTGTAACCATTTTCTTTAGCCGGAAAACATTGTTTATATAGTTATATTGATATACATTTAGAAATAGTATTTGTTTATGTATGCAGATATGCATTTATAATTTGTTTATTGAAGACAATGGTGTGTTTTTTTCATAATCTAATCTTACCATTTGGTTGTTTAATGACAGACAAGTATTTTCAATGCAGTTAATGTGACATCTGTATGCAAAATCTTTTTTGGAATCTGCAACTTTTGTTATTTAGCATATATTTTCGAAAAATATTTTACAGTTAGTGCATGATATAACACTTGAGACACTTGTATGCAAGGAGGCAAGGCATAAATCTTCTTCCTGGTGCAAATAGACAGATTTATATGCCTCTCCCCAGCAAATAGATCAATGACTGACTGTGCACAGATGGGTGAATGGGGTTCGAAGCACTCTGTCAATGTCACTGTGCCACACTGCCCACCGCAGCCACCAGCTTTCACAGCCGGGAAGCCAGACAGACATGGAGCGACAGACCACTTACTGTAAAACGAAAACAAATATGTCTATACTTAGGTCAGAAAGAGGGGAAGCAGTGCTTCATCTGCCAGGGCACCTCTGTTCCACTCAAGCTGCAGTAATATTCTGTATGTCTGTACTACTAGAGGGAGAAGATACCTCTAACTAATACTGGATCAGATGAACCCACCCCCATTCTGACCAGCAGTGATTAGGGTTGACTCACTACTGTACTGAAACAATACTGAAAACAAGGCTGAAACAAAACAAACTGGTCACACATTACAGACAGTGCTGTTCAGGGTTCTTTATGTATCCCATTCTACACTATGTATGTACAGATTGTAGATGTATGGGTATTCTATATTTAATCACAATTCTGTATTCTATTTGTAACACAAATCTATTCAGTATGTATGATTGTATATCATATTGATACCATGATATTATATGTATCCTGATTCTACATGTATTTTGTATCAATACGTTTTAACACCACTGTATTGACTGAATAGGGGCAAGAAATCACATGGATTGAACCCATTACCCTTAGGGCCCTAGTTCAATCCATGAGATTTCTTGCCCCTATTCAGTCAATACAGTATGTATGATTGTATATCATATTGATACCATGATATTATATGTATCCTGATTCTACATGTATTTTGTATCAATACCTTTTCACACCACTGTATTGACTGAATAGGGGAAAGAAATCTCATGGATTGAACTAGGGCCCTAAAGGTAATGGGTTCAATCGCCGTTCTAAGCGCTAATGTTTTTGTTTCTCTGTGAACAATACGCCAAATCTAAACCCTTTCTTTCTCCAGTTTGAATGAATGCCTGAAGTTATCCAGTCATGTGAACAGGGATACCAAATATTTTGTTCTACCAACTTTAACATAACATCTTCATTGGGAGGATGGTACAGTATATTATATTTCTGCCTAATTACAGGTTAGCTTGACAAGGCTTTTGCAATGCACTTTTGTTAACCGAGCTTTGAAAAATACAGCAGTATAATTAGCGCCACAATAGCATCTTTGCCATTTTGTTTATGCTATTACTGGAGGAAGGAAAGCGGGAAAGATGGTCAAACCAACGCATATACAAAGGCACAGAGAAACTAAACAAGCATACATAGTCTCTCTTTGTCGATCCACACTTTGCATGAGCACTGCAGTGATCTGCCCTCTCTCTTAATCCCTCACACCATCATTCCCCATACTCCTGCACTGTTATGACAGCATGACAGTCCCTTTTCTTTCTTTCTACTCTTTCTTGCTCTCTCCTCCTTGCCCCATCCCTCTCCATCTACACCCCTCTCTCTCACTCTGTGGTGAGCCTGAGAGTGTATTTTGGTTACGAGGCAGAATATTATGAGTCTAAATGCTCTAGACGCTACTACACTGAAATTCCTCACCTGTCTCTTTCTGCTCTTTCACCCCCTCTCTTCTTTCTCTCTTCACTCTCTCGTCTGTGGTGTATGTACAGTAAGGTTGTTCCACCAGTTTGGTGCCTTTTGCGAAGTGCAGTTTTCCACCGCGAAACATCCAAACAATGCAAAAGAGTAGGACTGGCTCACCTCTATTTACTTTTGGTTTGATTTGATTCGATGTTCAATGTTTCTTTTGAAAAATCCATTTATGTTAAAATGACTAGTTTTACCATATGATTCTAGTTCTCACATTTGCGTTGACCTTAAAATAAGTAGCAGACAAGAGTCTAATGGTGATGATAATAATAATAATAATGAAATTAAAAAACTTTCAGAAATGTGTGTAATTTCAAACAAAATAAATAGGGTTTTTCAGTGATGGTGGAACTTGAATGGATTTAGTGGGTTGAAATCCTCCTAGAAGTGACACAGCATTCATTAGGGGAAAAGTCAAAAGTCTGAATGCTGAAACAGATTTATTGAATCCTCCATGTGGTCTGTATTACAGAGCACTTCATTTAATACAACAGGCTTTTGAAAGGCACTGTTTTCATGGAACGACCCAGGAGTTGTGTGCTGAATGCTGAGCTGGAGCCAGCGTGTCCTCAGTTCACCCGTCTGCCACGCTGCAGACCGTGTTAAAATACTTCTCAATGGTGAAAAAGCCATTTTTGGATCAGTGTTGAAACATATAGTAAAATAACAGTGATTCAATGTTATAATACATTTTCAAAACTAAGGGCACTTTATGCAGAACATATACGAAACATACACAACGTTCCATGCATGTTGTTGCAGATCACATGTAGTTTTTTTTAAAACTACTCTTAACAAGTGAGGTTGATTACCTGATCACTTGTTCCACCCACATATGCAGTGAATTTGAAAAAGGTGTGTGTTCCTAGCTAAACAGACATGAGTCTGTAGTTCTGTGCCAGTCAAAGGGCTTCTGTTATTATTATTGCCAGAGAACCTAAAGGTTCCAAGGTAAGAGAGCATTATGCTTGAAATGTCAGGGTTATAGGCCAGTGTGCAAATGTATGCACTTGGCCTGAATAAGCAACTGATGTGAATGTATAGGACTACACAAACCACACCAAAGTAATGCCATGTAAGGGAAAACCAAATTGATGGAAGAAATTACATACTGTAGGAGTAAACCAAAGTTATTGAAACATAAATATAGAGTTGTTTTCTCAATTATTCTATGGTGACATTAGTTTTATGTTAGGAAAAAAATGAAATGTGTTGCTTGCATTATTTTTCCACACCTGTTCTGTAGAAGTCCCTGTTCACAACTATGAAAGAGTTTGCCCTAACGAAGACACAATTACCTCACCATTGGCCTCCATCTGTGAACCATTAAAGTTACTGTTACAATTTCTGGATAAAAAATCCAATGTTGAAGGATTATTGGTGAGGCTGTGAATATGAAGGAAACTTAAGGCCAAAGAGCTTTTGACAGAAGCTAAAGATAAAGTAATACAAATGAATATATTAGGAAAAGGGCACAAAATAACAATCAAGTGTTTGAATATTGACTGTTCCTAAAACCTGAGTGCTCAAACGAGAGGCCAACAATCCATTTGAAGGCGCTACAAAGTTAAGTGGCTGGGAATGGGGTAATGGTAAACCGAGCTCTGCATAAAACTGACCTGTATTGGAAGGTGTTTAGAAAGAAGCTGTTACTCAAAATGTACTATCTAAAGGCATGAGTCACCCAGCTGCAATGTGGGAAAAGATTTTGTGGTCAGATGAGTCCAATATAAAGTCCCACTTGTGAATGTAAAAAAATTGTGAATGTAAATTTGTATATATCTTTTGGTATATCAATATATTTTATATCATGGATTATGTTACACATTCTGATAACAGTGAGGTAAATGTGTTAACACAATACTGTTTAAAAATATATAGTTTAAAACAAGCTTTTCAGTTACCTGCTACTCTGTGAGTAGAAGCTCTGGACAGTAATAAGAATGCTCAGCACTGGGATTGCATATTAATTGCTTGCCTGTTGGGTAGAGCTGCACCAATGAGATACTAAGAATTTAGTCATATGACTTTTACAGCACAATGTTAATTGACTTTGGGGTTTTGAAATCTACAATCTTGTTACAGAGAAATTTATTCATGTCAGGTATTGCCTAGATGGCACCAAAGAGGAAGCAATAGCGACTCACTTTCATCACAGCAATACTACATGGCTAGAAAAAGAGAGATTCGACAAGTTAAACAGTGCATCTGAATCAAACGTGCTGCAGGATCAAATTACAGAGGATGAATTGATGCAGAAAAATACAGGCCAATACTGCAAAAGGGAACCTGCTTCAATCAACAAAAAATGAAAGCTTTGGAGGAAAATAATCTTTCAGCAGGACATAAATCCCAAGCAGAAAACCCAAGAATCCCAAGAAGGCAAAAACCAACATTGGAGGGGATCAAGTACAAAAAGGTACATTTCCTACACTGGCCCTGTTAAAGTCCTGCTCTCAATCCTATTGAGAATCTATGGTACTATTTGAAAATGACATTGCCAAACCAACCTGGACATCCTGGAGCAAATCTGCAAAGAAGAATGGACCAAAATCACTCTGTTCACAGCTGATGTTACTTATACTACCTATACACTTAAAGCTGTTATTGCAGCAAAAGTGGCTCTATAAAATATTAATGTTTCAGGGTTGTACACTTATGCAAGCAACATGTTTCAATTTTAGATTTTTCTTACAGAATAACTGGTTTTGAGTGTTAATGTTTTAAAATAAAATATATTTAATTTAATATTTGAATGTAAGGCACTGTATGTTTTCAATTGTTCGATATGGGGTTTGTATTCAATAAAAATGTCAACTGGAGCAGCCCCCTGCAAGACCTTGTTTGTAAAGAACAAACAAATGTACTGGCAAGGTTTTTCAGAATTGAAATTTTAGAATTGAAGGTTTTTCAGAATTGAAAAAGTTACTCAGTGTTGTTGCATTCTGAACCACAACCCTCGAGTTTCAAGCCCCATTCTATACCAAATGTTGTACCTGATACCAACTCAACTTAATGTCGAAAACATAAAAAAGGAGAGGTATTCAGTTGTGCACAGACTTTGTATTTAATATTTGGATTTGTACTGTAGTTGGATTGTAGATTTACAGATAAATTAGGCACAAAATATGCTTAAGTTCCATTTTATTTTTGATTAAGAATTATATTTTATTTGTTGTGTATGAAATTGTTTCGTGAAATAAGTATAAAACTTTAGCTATTTCCAATAAATATGCACTTTATATGTTTTATGTATTTTGTCACTCCAATTGTATCGATTTACTGGGATTTTAAGACTTTTGTCTGCTTGGACTTTAGACAAAATGAATGTTTCCTTTGATGAAGGTATATGTAATTTAAAATAATATAATAATATTATATTATATAATAATAGTAATGTAATGTACTACAAAATGCCAGTTTTGAGTCTTGAAAAATCTGTTTTAAACATCAACAGCATTGTTTTGAGAAAGGATTTATATTTACCAGATGCCATTTAGCATGTCTGTCTAAAGCAGCTCTGTTATGCGTGCATACATTTAACATATGGAGTGCTCCGGTGGGAAATAAGCCTACATCCATTGGCTTGGCATGTGCCATGCTCTACCAACTGAGCCACACAAGACCACAATATTAAACAATACTGCATACATGTAGAGATGCAGAGAATGAAGTTGGTAACATTGTGTTACTCCTGAGCCATCATATTTGATATTGTGACCTTGCTTTATAGAGCTTTGTGAATTGTGGCCTTTACATTCATTTAATTTTTATGTTGCACTGATGGAAAGGCTACAAATCACTGAATACAAATGCTGTGTTGAATTGTGATTCCAATATTTTAATTGTTTTATTAAATGTGCATGTAATTGGTGAAATATTTATACAGTACAAGGCTAGTCACTATCTATAATTCTGCCCCTTTGGATTGTTTTTGAAAATGGCGGCTATATACTAACGTTTTGATTCAAGTATTTATGTTTTCAGACAGTAAATGTGTACATACTCCTCTTTACCTGTACCTGGTTCTCTCCCTCCTATCAAGCAGTAACCATGTTCAGTCAGGGAAGGACATTGTGATATTTGTCAACTGCAAGAACATCATAGTCTTATTGCATTGTTGTATTGGGATATGTATGTGTGTGTTTGGGTCCTGTGTATGAGTGACTTGCATTTTGAGGGACATTCCATTTGGTCTGCCTTTATGCTTGCACACTGCATGTGTGTGTCTGCTCAACTGTGACTGTGTGTGGTTCTGTATCCTGTATGTAAAATGAATGAAACAGCTCTTTCTCTCTCAGTCCCATTTTCTCTTCCCCACTATGTTCATCCCTTCCCATCTCTTCTCTCCACCTCTCCTTCTCAAAAATTCTATCTAATTTTTCCATCTTTCTGTCACTCCTCTCCCCGTCTCTCTTTTTCTCAACCTCCCGCTCTTACCCCCACACCCCCCACCCCCCCATACATGCCCTGCAGGCCTGAGTGGGGCCTTGCGGGCTGGAGACCAAACGCAGTGCGTGCTCATCTCATAGCAATGAGAGAGAAAGAGAGTGGGAGAGGGGGAGGGAATTCACAGAGCGCCACTATGGCTCCACGGGGAGCTGCGTTCTTCATCACGACAACGAACCCCCTGACCCGAATACTGAGTGAGACACGCCCTCCCTTGCCCTGACGCAGAGACACCGAGGCCACCTGCTGGACAGGGATGTAAATGTGTCTGCCCAGCCCATTTTTTTCATTAGGTTTCTATCTCCTGATCTGTCTATCTGTGTGGCTCCTCCTCCTCTCTCAATCTCTCACACTTTTTCTCTCTCTTTCCATACATCTTCCTGTCTCCTTCCTTCCCAATACCTATCAAGGAGGTTTCCCTCTTTCTCCCCTATTTTAATGAAAACCCAAAACCCACAATAAGGTTAAGTCTGTCTCCTCCCTCCACCCTTCCCTTTCTCTCCCCATACTCTGCCTGCCAGTCCAGCACAGTTAGTGAGATTCAGAGTGATAGAACACAGAGGGCCCAGTGTGGGAAGAAACCATTTCTGTAGTGCTTAAGAGTCAAGAACAATTTGTCACAAATAAAAACAGCGCTTGCTTCCTCAGCCTACCATCTAACACTCACTGACTCATACAAAAGCACATTCAGACCATCCATCTCCAGTAAAGAAAAATAATTGCATTTTCTCTGCGAACAAATCTTGACCAAAGAAAATGTTCGAGGGCTGGGTAAATCCACATATGAGCCGGTTTGACTACATGGTCTGCATAAATATGGTCTTTGTATCTTATTCAGTGTTACAAATTCCATTTCTGAATACAATTATTCTTGGGGAGAATTGTGGGAGTGTTCTACTATTTCAAAACCGTGTTTAAGTTTTCTGTATCCTCGCTGTATCAATATAATGATAACCCAGCTCCCTGTGATTATAATTTAGTTACACTGAATCTCTTTCAAAATATGACGTGTTACAAACGTGTCATCCATCAGTGTCAGTATGAGGTTGTCACAAAGACTTTATCCCTGGTTCAACCTGAAATCAAGTTCTACGCGTTGCAGCTTTTGCCTTTAAATGCCGCAACGCCTATAACCAGCACTCGGATTGAATCCAGGCCAAAGTATTTATCGCAATACTGGCAGTTACTGCAGGGTTGGTTGGTGACCTTCATCCTGCTTCCCAACACCCACAATGCTTAAGCACACTCCACTACCCTGATCCGGATGGTACGCGCTGGCAGTCTGTGTTTCCTGTCTTAGATGACGAAAGAGTGGGGAGGCAGCGTTGAGTTGAGGGGTGAGGGGGAAATATTTGTGAAGGCTCTCAGCATCTCTCGTTATAAAACACTTGAGGTGAATGGTAATGAATTGTCAATTGAACTGAATTTTATTAAAGACCGGAAACAAGAGTGGGAGAAGAGGGGGTGCTTGTCCCGCATCAGTTTTTTTGCTATCTTGACAGCTTAGCGGGGAGCTACTCTTCTGTACGAGTTTTCTGGTTTTAGAAAAGGACAGGGACCGAAAATACACAGTCGATTTGGCAGCAGGTTTGGGAAAATGCACTGCTACCTCATTAACACCAGCATGTTTATGGGAGGCCCTATACATCACGCTCTGATCAGATTGGATCTCGTCCTGCACTCCCTCTTCCCGAACTCATTTCAACACGGGGGACACGTTTTCATGCACAAACACACACGGACACACGAATACAGACTGGGGGTCACCATAGCAACAGCCCACTCCGCTGCGACAATGCTCCGCCAGAATTCCAGCCGGATCTGGAATCTTCCCACGCTAAGCGACGGGGCACACCTCCTGCCCAAACATGTTGTCACTTCTTTCCGTTTCAAGAAAAAGAGGGGCTCATTGTTAAAGAGCGATTGGCTGATGAATGTCCTCTTTCATACATCGGCAGTACTGCTTTGCACAGGTTTCCTTAATCGTGCATTGCATCGGTTTACATACACTGACATATAAATGTGGAGTTCAAGAACATTGTCTACAGTCTACTGCATACCTTTGTTTGTTTGTGATTATTCAGAGTGGACGATAAGGTCTTTCTAACCCCCCCCCCCACACACACACACACACAAACATAATTCCACATGTCAGCCAACACAGTCACCACCATAAATGCCTATACAACTAACCCACCTCCCTTTGCTCTCACACATGCTGTCAGATGTGTAGTGTACAGTGCCTATATGTTTACACCCACCCCCCACTATCACCATCACACATGCACTCACACACACACACACACACACACACACACACACTATTCTGACTAAATAGTGAAAACAATATAGCTACTGTACGTACAGAATGGAAAAGTTTAGTGAAGCAAACCACAGTCCACAGTGATCACAACAGACCCTCCTGAGCGACTGCTCTGAATCGTTCCCATGACCTCATTTGGAAACTCCAATCATTGTGGAAGGGATCCATCTCATCTAATTGTGTTCACATTTCACATGCTTCTCAAGTCTTCCAAGGGAATTCCAAATTTAATTGAAAAGATACTAATTACTAAAAGTTCAAGTCTACAATGTCTCTAGTTTGAGGTCTAGTGAGGTCATGATATGCCATTGTCAGACTGTGCCAGATCAGTGTTATAGTTAGGCATATTTAATGATATCATCCGTATGGACCATTGAAGGTCGATTTAACCACCTGGCGTAGGTATAAAAAATCTATACATCGTTTATTGGGGGTTAAAAAAAACTTCAGGCCACGACTAAAACTACATGCAAAGTATGTAGAAAGTATTACTTTCCTGCCCCCTAAATTGATTTTTACAAAGAAATTGAAAATATATGAACACCCGGAAGTGGCCCTCGTGCTGACATGTTTGTCCATCCCTGGTATAGACCGAGCCCAAGCGATACTGTAGTGCTGGTGATTGTGTGTGCAGCACAAATCGGACGAAGAAGACGAGAATTCCAGAGTTGTCAGGAGAGAAAATGGACATGGCAGACAGTGCTAGGGAAAGGTCTGCAGTTCCCCTCCAAATCCTTCCCCTCCTATTCCTCCTCTCCCAGCATAACAATTGCTTGACTCACGGACTGTTAAGATTCTCCTGGAGATTCCCTCTCAGGGCCAAGGCATGCAGGTCTGTGTGACATTCCAACTCGGTCAGGACTCACATTTCTAGCCCCATCTCGTAACCAAGAAAGGCCTTGCTCTCTCGTTTCCCTCCCAGCCCACTGCCCCCCTCTCATCTCTCATTCGGTGCAGCTGGATGGCTTTTGAGGAACAGCTGACCAAGTAGGGAACACACTCGTATACAGTATAAACAAGATCCTGGAGGCACTTAGGTTATGTAGCCCACCCAGCACAGCAAGATAAAACATTTGTTAGAGAACTAGACATTAAAAGTGTCCTGTGTGACCACAGAGAGACTCAAACACTCAGACACACATCTATAAACACATTTATGCAAATACACAATGTGCATTGAGGTGATATAGATCCCCCTCTGTCTATCATCTAACTAAAAGTCAGCTGACACGCCCAGGCACCAACACCCACACATATACAATAATAGACAGAGAAGCATAGAGACATAGGTAATTAATCACAGAGAAGGTTGGTAACAGGGACAATTTACCAGAGACAGAAACTAATGACATCTCATTGCATGGCTCTGTACTGGCTACGAGCTCTTCAAGATCAAACTGCGAAGGCAGGGGCATGTTGCCTTCACATGTGAAACAGACTAGGTCAGAACCCCCGCGACAACATATGCAAGACGAGTTAATATAGGGGGACATGGAGAGGAAATATTGCGCTCTTCACAACAGAGACGGATAATAACTAGCTTCTTCCAAACAAACCACCAGCTGAACATGTAGGCCTGGGGATGAGAAAGTTGCTATGGTTACCAGTCTGAGCGTTCAGGGCAATTACCCTGAAGAACAACAGATCTCACGTGTGCACACACGCACGAACACACACAGACACACTCACACACAGGATATAGTCATAGCCGTCCACATGCCCACTATAGCTGTTGTAATACTGTAGCGTCTTAAACAGCTGCATGTTTTCAGAAACATGTTTACAGTACTTTTTTTAACATTTGCCTAGTGGAAATTGCAGAGTAACATTCTCACAGTAGTGATAGGACAACTTCCATCATTACAATTTAACAGCGATCATACATAACTGACATTGACATATATGGTGCTTAACATTCATTAAGATAATGGTAAACCCCCTACGATTTGCTAAAATGATATATATATTTTAGACCATGACTGCAACATCTGCTTTTCTGAGATGACATGGGAGGTGCCAGACTCAAAACCAAAAACCAGTGACCTGGTTTGCTTATAATATTTTATCTGACTCATGAGTCATGATTTGTTTCTGCGGAGTGATTCGTTTTTGTGGTACATTTTTGTTGTATATTAGAAGCATTCTCTGGCCAAAGACTGTAAAGCTCTGACCAGCAACGGTCTATATAGAAGAAACAAAACCTGTTTATAGCTGATAATTGATTGGATGGCGCAAGAATCCAATTAATTGATTATTAAATACATAGTTAAACTGTTATCAGTGTATGTTAAATGCCCTTTCCTGTGTATATATATTAATGGCCTATCTTTGTTCCACATCTATGTTTTCAAATAATGCGACTTTTCCCCCGATGTGACTCTGTAAGGAAAAACCCAAGTTTTTACTGAATACAACTTATACATTTTATACCAGTCATCAGTCTGTCTGGTCACATGAAAATACTTTATCCACACAGATGCCAAACCAGACCTGCTGAAATACTGACAAAGAGATGGCCTTTTAAGGTTAAAGGTTAGACAGAGTTGAAGCTTGCCAGCTGTTGTTTAGTCCTACTAGACACAACAGTGTTTTTCATTTTGTGATGCTTCAGGCATAGCGATGATCCACTATTTATGGCCCTTTTCCACAGGAAGTACTTTAATATGGCCTATTACACAGCATACTCTACATATAATCTGACGTTTTGTGTCGCTTTATGAAGACTGTGCTTGATGCACACATACGTGTCTGCTTGGGTAGATATGGTACAAAGGTTATGGAAGGAGAAAAGTTTGAAGAGCTCAGCTTGAATATTATGCTCTTCATCTTTCTATGGGGCAACTTAGGCTTCATTTACAATTGGTCTTTTGACCAATCCTATCACAAATTTTACAGATCAATTACACTGCTGATCTGATTGGCCCAAATATCAATTTATTTTTCAAGAACTGTTCTGCCCCTCTAAACACAGCCTTTGTGTTATAGCAACAGGATGACTCAAAAAATGCACAAATTCATTTGATGTTGAGAGGAATTACCAACCCAGGTTGGAGGAAAAGCTACAAATTAGAGGACACAATAAAATGCCAAAGAAAAAGAAACCTCTTTGCAAAATATCGCAGGCAGCTTGGTCGCTTGGACATACATCATTTAATGTAGTTACATTGTCTAAATCTAATTAGGTTCTGATATAATTGTTCCCCAGGTGCATTTTCATCTGACTTTTGAAACAGTTATTAGCTAATGAATATGTGTGCATCGATTTGGATGTTTCAAATATGGTTTTCAGAAAATGAACGCAATGATCTTGAAGCAGCTACTTTTTGTAGGTTAGTCGCAGGCCGACTAAAACCAAACACATACATAAAAAAGATACTAGCTATATAAGTAACTATCAGTTACTGTGCTAGTAACTATCGGTTACTGTGCTAGTAACTATCAGTTACTGTGCTAGTAACTATCGGTTTCTGTGCTAGTAACTATCAGTTACTGTGCTAGTAACTATCGGTTTCTGTGCTAGTAACTATCGGTCACTGTGCTAGTAACTATCAGTTACTGTGCTAGCTTGGTGGTGTTTGTTACAAGAAAAAAAGTTTCTACATGATCAGGAAAAGGGTTGTAGTGCAGAGTGGGGGAATACCTAGACCCACTTAATATAGTTGTAAATATTTTATTTTATTTTATTTTGTTTCTTTTAAAGCAACAGTTCATTAGCCACTATAGTTCACACAACATGAATATCTAAAAAGAGGTCAGGCTGTGCTGGAATGAGCAAAACTATTGTAAGTAATATTATATTAATGCAATAAAAGGATCCCTGCAATTGCAAGATTTCCCTTACTTGTCAGTATCACCCAGTTCAGCATAATCAAAGGAAAGACACATGCAAATAGATGGGTATTGTGTGGAAATCAAGGAAGCAGATGTGAATTTCTCAAGAGGTATGCAACTGAGTGTAAAGACAGTCTGTCTGTCTCTCTGATGTTTTGTAATGGCAGCTTGTCTGTTTGATGTATGTAATAGCAGTCTGCTTTCTAGGGGACACTGTTATTTCTCTTCAAAATTTCCCCAATTTTCATTGTCATTTCTCTTCTAGGTACATTCTAAATAAGAACAATACAGTATGCTTTTATGCTTAATGAAATGTCCTAAGAATCTCTTTCTATTACCGGATTATAAAGGTCACCAAACACAAACCATTCCATAGGGCAGTAGGCTCCACCTGAACAAACAACAAAGGAACCCAATCCCTTCAGTGCCGATGCATCATTTTCACATTTTCTACCCCAAATGATCTCAGATCTTCAATTCCACCATATACCTGAGCTCAGCCAGAGCATTTATCATGTACTAACTCCATCACTGTGCCTTTCCTCTCATTGATCTCACTATTGATTTGCCGCTAGATACTTTTGAAAATGGCCTAATTTCCTTTAAATGACAGATGGTTATTTGATTCATGGACTCTGAAATTGCCTGGTGACTCATCTGGTGAAAGGTTAAAGATGGTAAGTAAAAGGAAGGGTGAAATAGGAAATAGTGTATTTGCAAACTATAGCTTGTGGCAACCGCACCAGACAGCATTTCATTGCAACAGAACTGGTATTAGGCAGGAGATATGACTGATGATGTAATTTTCTGCTGTGTCTTTTTTACTATATGGCTTAACCAACATTCCAAGAGGATTAACCCTTCAACGTGTACATGGCAACGGGAGGAACAGAAGGGTTAAAATTAAGAGACCATTGCAAATTGAACCCTTCTGTTCCTCACTCAAAGCTTTCCTTTTCAACTTTTTTGGAAAGGAAAGAAAAAGGTGCAGTGGTCTCTTAAATTTGTCCAGAGCTCGATTTTTTAAATTTTACCCACATTCCTCCCATCAACTTCATGGTTTCTAATTTGTTGTTAAGACCCTTTCTTTATTGCAGCAACTCCCAGCGGACTCAGCAGGGTCAAAGTTGAAACATGTCCTCTGAAGTACATCAAATCCTGTTCTGTTTCATCCTTGCTCAACCAGGAAGTGAGGAATGCCTGCCTGAGGAATGCAATGCCAACAACAATGATAGAGCCCACAGGCACCCGACCCAGAACACATTGCTTGCAGTTTACCTGGTCAGACAGTGTCTTTGGACCATTCTGTCTCTGTAGGACCCGGAGAGAGATATAGAGGTAGTGAGTGTGTTATAAAGGGAGAGGGTAGAGGTAGTGAGTGTGTTATAAAGGGAGAAGGGTAGATATAGTGAGTGTGTTATAAAGGAAGAGGGGTAGATTTAGTGAGTGTGTTATAAAGGAAGAGGGGTAGAGATAGTGAGTGTGTTATAAAGGGAGAAGGGTAGATGTAGTGTGTGTGTTACAAAGGGAGAGGGAAAGAGGTATATTAGTGAGTGTGTTATAAAGACAGAGGGGTAGAGATAGTGAGTGTGTTATAAAGGAAGAGGGGTAGAGGTAGTGAGTGTGTTATAAAGGGAGAGGGGTAGAGGTAGTGAGTGTGTTATAAAGGGAGAGGGG
>JACXGI010012001.1:0-18478 GCA_016801175.1 Esox masquinongy | reverse complement strand
ATCGTTATGTACCTGTGAAGTGCCTGTGTGCCGTAAATAAATGATTATCAAAGACATAAATAAACAGACGGGAGACAAGTTAAAGGGAAAACCGATATAAGTATCTGAGTAAGGTGTTTGGATGCCACGAGCCTCCAGAATCACTTCAATATGCCATAGATTCTACAAGTCTCTGGAACTCTACTAGACAGATGGAAGACCATTCTTCCAAAAGGTATTCCCACATTTGGCATTTTGATGTTGGTGGTAGAGAATGCTGTCTAAAAATTAGATCCTTTCCTCTTGCTGTCTTGGTCCAAAATCAAGGTCAACTGGGCCTGCTCAGCATTTTTAAACATGCCACAGAGCATGACAGGATGTTGATTGCTTAATTGTATCGTGCAATACACCTGTATGGAAGCACCTTTATTCGTTATGTTCCTCCACTATTCAGGTTTTTCCTTTAATTTGTCATTCATCTGTATATATAGGATCTCGCTGGCTCATGAGTGGCAATGGGCTTCACAGTCCTCACCCACTTGTTGGCTACCAAGGTTTCATTATGCTTATCTTTGGTACTGCCCTCTGTTGTTGTTGCTGCTACAGTCTAGCTAGTTTGTTTAGCATTTTCACCAGCCTTTTCTGACCTTGGCACTTATCAAGACTAGACTACGGATGCGTTGACCTGAGCCTCCCACACCTCTCCAGTATATTCATAATGAATTTCTCATGACGCATCACTGAGTTGTGAACGGTTACCTTTACGGTTTCGTTCCCTCACATGTAAAAATGAGCTGTGCCGAGGGCCTCCACGCTGGTCGTGATCGTGGTTACGTGTCTCTCTGGAACTGGCTACCCACAGCGTAGTGGTGGAGTCTTTGTTTGGATATGGAATTAGGTGTCCTGTACTGGTGTGATTTTTACCAGCTGGACCTGGCTGTCGTTACTAATTCCTTTGTCCGTGGAAAAGCATGTATCATCTGTTGATGTGCCCTAATTTATCTGGAGTTGAATGAAGGGAGGGGGAAACATTGGCCACACATTTCTCCCTTGTCGCAGCATGAGGGGAAATTCAATAGTGTGTTTCTAAATCACAGCGGCGCTCCCTCAAGTCACTGAGATCAGCCGGTGCTGGCAGGGTGGTCTGAAATGGATACTGGGATGCTCTCTGCGCCCGGGAGGACAAGGGAAAACCAAGGATTCTATTTGGTTTAAGATATCCTGGTGAGGAAAAGATGAAATAATATCGTAGTAAATGATATTTGTGTTTTCAGCAGAGTACTCTTCCTGGGGACCACGTGTGAAACTTCATGACAATGAATCAGATCTACCACAGCCAGATTGTTCTCAGCGCCACACGGCGAGGAGGGCTGCATAATAGTGGCCATTGTTTTGTCTAGGAACGCACAGTAAACGACGCGCGAGCACACGTTCTAGTTTCAACATCGGCTCCTCCGAGTTTATTTTTCTTTTGAAGTTTGCTAATCCGATACCAAAAAACACTTTTTGGCCCTTGGTGATATCCATGACATGTTCAAACAAACCTCCCAAGTTACCGCTCCCCCATGTGGTTGCTGCACCTGCTCCAACAGTCCGGTTGGTGTACTAAAGTGTCAAGAGTAGCTTGAAATCACATGCCATTGTTGGGGCTTACTGTAATACCCCCAATCACTGCACAGTGTACGTTTATAATCCCTTTGAAACTAATCTTTCTAGGTATTCTAGTTATTTCTACATCTCCCTTTTAATAGTCTTTTAATATCAAAACGGGGCAAATCAAAATGTGCTGTTTGGAAAGCTGGACAGAGGATATTTCTGCCCCCCCCCCCCTCCCAAAGCATGAGTGGACTTGCTCTCTGCGTTACACTAAAACAAGTCCCTTGTGTGACTTGACATCGTATTAATTTCTCCATCTCAAGATTTTGTTGAATGTCTTTGTCTTGTCTCCTACTTGTCTTAATAGTTACTTGAGGTCACTCAAAAGCTACCAGCAGGGATGTTATATGAATAGAGATAAACAAGGAACACTACTCTGTTCCACATGGAACTAATTTGTCAATTCATTTGGCTCACTTGTTGAAGTTACTCAACCTCCCCCTATTTGTTTAGAGAGGATGAATTGGTTTAAAGGGATAGTTCTGGATTTTAGTAATGTGGCCCTTTATATACTACACCAGAGGGAAATTATTGATCAATATGTGTATGTCTGTATGCAGTTTAATTAATCAACATTAGCATAATGACTAGGTCTTAGAAAACTAGCTTTTCTCTTATACTTCCAGTCATTGCTTTGCGTGAGCTTGCAAAACTACATCTTCTCTCATACTGGATGCAGATTCATATTAAATGAATAAGTAAAGACTGCTCATTGCCTAAAAGGATGGTCAAGGGCAGTGGTTCTGAACTTGTTCTCCATTTGAGCCTATTTATGTTTTAAGTGAGTATTACTTCATGTAATGATTTTAGCTGACAATGGTAATGTTAAAATGGTTTGTAACTTTATGTATTTAGAAAACAGTACCACCTGCAAAAAATATCAATTCCAGGCGCTTTTTTAAAATTTAAATTTAAATTTTTTCAAAATGGTATTATTTTCAGTATTATTTCCATCTTCTAGTGATGGCGCTGGGACTTAATAATACCCAATAAAACCCAATTTGAATTGTTCTGTTTTTGTCTTTGCAGGAGGGGCATACTATTTGATATCCAGGAGTTTGGGTCCAGAGTTTGGTGGCTCCATTGGTCTGATCTTTGCCTTTGCCAATGCAGTGGCAGTCGCCATGTATGTGGTGGGCTTTGCTGAAACCGTTGTGGAGCTTCTCTCAGTAAGTCAATCGATCTTTCCGTGGGCATTCGAAATGGTTTCCCCGAAGACTTACTTTGAGACTTCCTTAGACTATTTATTGATTGATTTAAAGGTTGTGCTAATTAAATTACTCCTTGTTGACCTTGTCCACCTTCTTAAACTTCATTGATTCAACATCCAATAAGTGCAATCTCATTTCGATAGGGAGCCTTTGGGTCTCCTTTTGGCTGTGTGCTTGAAGGACGGGCACAAAGGAAGTCTATTTTAGGGGCCATTGCTCGTGAAAAGCTAATAAAGATGACTGTTTTCCTTTTGAGGTCTTTTGAAGTGTAAGCGAGTAGGGGATTAATTTTTACATGAGGTCTATTTTTCACGTTTTGTGATGGTAGGTGATACCCACTGTTTGTTGTTTTGATGCAGAGAACTTCAGAGTAAATTTGGAGACAATTAGCATGTCCCCTGCATTGGATGCCAACCGTGCATGATGATAGTGCCTAAGCACGTTTATAAAATGTTTCAAAACGCTCATATTACATCAGAATCTTTGTATGTATTTCACTTCCCATTTTGTCAGTCAAGTCAAACGCAATTGGAACACAGTGGGGGGGGCGACTAGCTAGTCCTTTGGTGATTTTGCCTCTGATGCGCGTAATATTATCGCAGCATAGTTCAAATCTTTCCTGTAAAGCATAAAAATGCCTGAACGCAGTGAATAAAAGTAGCTCAGTACTGGACAGACATGACATGTTGGCCTGTCTGTTGATATTTAAATTTCTCACAGAGCACGGAGTGCATCATGACGGATGAGCTCAACGACATCCGCATCGTTGGCACCATCACAGTCATCCTCCTCCTTGGCATCTCTGTGGCGGGCATGGAATGGGAGGCCAAGGTAAAAAATAACATACACCTAGGTTTGATGGAGTCCTTGGTCACAGTTTCTGTCCAGAACTTGAAGTGATATATATCTGCAACTCCTCTCTTGCGTCAAGCTGAAATTAAATGCGTCAAGCTGAAATTAAACGCATAATATGCAGACTTTTAACTGGGCTGAATGCAAAAGCTGATGTTTGTTGTCCAGCAGGCTCAATTTAATGATTTTTAGGGGTCAGGGAAAGTTTGGCGAAAGTGTGACAAAGGTTCATTGTGTTCACAGGCCCAGATCTTCCTGCTGATCGTCCTGATTACTGCCATCTTTAACTACTTCATCGGCACTTTCATCCCCCTAAAGTCCAAGGAGGCGCAGGGGTTCTTTGGCTACGACAGTATGATCCCTTCAGTCCTCTTCACAAACAATCTGTCAAGCAAATTGTAAAACTTGACTGACACGTTGACAGGATTTTTTATTTTTTAAATTCACATGACTACTCTACACAGTGGGAAGCACAATGGCTTGTCCTAAAAGATCTACCAGAGGTGTTTGGCTAAAATTACTCGACCAAACCAATTGAGTAATTTGAAATTCCCTCTGTGGACTGATTCCCAACTGAGATCAACTGATTGAGTCAGGCTGTCCAAAGATACACACCGCTTGTTTTATCAGCAGAAATAATTTTCTGTCTCTCGCTCTCTCACTCTCTGGTTTTGCCCCCTCTCTCTCTCAAAGGTGCAATCATGATGGAGAACATGGGTCCGGACTTCCGGGGCACTGAGTCGTTTTTCTCCGTCTTCGCCATCTTCTTCCCGGCGGCCACTGGCATCCTGGCCGGGGCGAACATCTCTGGAGATCTTTCTGTAAGGACCCGTGGTCAATGTTCAAAATGGTCACAGGCTAACAGACGATTAGCCACAATTTAAACAAAATGGAGTGCCTGGTTCAAATTTACAGGCCTGTTATGTAAGTGTATGGGACCAGTGCATTGAAATGAAAAAAGCATTTTTTCCATTTTCCCAGGATCCTCAGCAGGCCATTCCAAGAGGAACGTTGTTGGCCATTCTGATCACCGGTATCGTCTACCTGGGGGTTGCCATTTCTACTGGTGTGTGTGTGTGGTATCTCTCCTGTCTTACTTTTGACAGCTTTTAGGTGTTTTAATTATTTTTATCAAGTCTATCAAATTGCCTGAACAAAGTGTAATAAAAGTAGCTCAATACTGGACAGACATAGCAGGTTGGCCTGTCAGTTGACATTTGATTTCTCACAGAGAACGGCTTGCTTGGCCTGTCAGCTGATGTTTAGATTTCTCACAAATATCTCTAACTCTGGACCACAGGTCTACTGTAGTTGGAGAAGGCTGATTGTGCTCAGCTTTGGTCACATTTTAGTCACTTAATTTTTTTTCTATGAAATAACACATTTAGGCATCATCTTACCTCCCATTACTAGCAAAAAGCGTTATCCAACTACATTACGGTTGTTGTCCGGAGTTATAGTGCACTGATAAAATCCCAAACTTAGTGAGACTAAAATAGGTAACGAAATGAACTCTTAATGAACCCCTCTGGCCTAACAGCACCCAGTAAATCAGAGGGTTGTTGGTGACAACATGTATTCGCCTCTTGTTTCTTGTTAAAGGCTCCTGCATCGTGCGAGACGCCACCGGAAACGGCAACGACACCCTCAGCAGCCAGTTCATGGCCAACTGCACTGACGCCGCCTGCAAGTTCGGCTACGACTTCTCCTCCTGCAAGAGTGACGACGGCAGGTACATCTGCGACTACGGACTCCAGAATGATTTCCAGGTACGTGCGTTTGGGAACAGTCTCCCGCCTAGAACGGCAGCCATTTGTCATAGTCGGGTGGTGAGAGGAACCAGAGAGATGTTTAGTTCCCTTCATCCCAGGTGGGACGTGCCATGACCGAGTGCTGGCCGTAAGGGCTTGGCATTTTAACCGCTCTCGTCCTTTCTCCTCAGGTCATGAGCATCGTGTCTGGTTTTGGACCCATCATCACCGCCGGGATTTTCTCTGCCACTCTTTCCTCCGCTCTGGCTTCTTTGGTCAGCGCCCCCAAAGTGTTTCAGGTAGGAGTCCGTCGGACGGCAGCTCCCACGGTCGCTCTGCTCTGGGGACCTTTGATCCGTAGCGCCTCGGTTATAAAGTTGTGTGTCGGTGGCTGAAACTGGGTAGATTTCCCCTTGTAACACTGTAATGTGCAGAGCGTCAAGCGGATTGAAAACCGTGTCCTTCCTCCTGCTGGCCCTGCTAACCACAGTGGCGGTTCCTGGATCTTTTCAACCAGAGCATGTGCTGAAACTGGGTGAATGTAGGGTCGAACGTGATTAGTGCTTTCCCCCAACAACGACGATCTTCAGATTAGCTGTGTACCAAATTAGGGCGCACAGCACCAAGCCGTGGAATAAGGCAACTGCTTCTCAAACTTGGACCACTTTTGAAAAATATTCTTTTTCCCGTGTGTGAATAAAAATTGAATAAGAAAAATATTGTTTTGATTTTGTCGTTTTTCCGTTGCGAATTCCTGCAACGTTCCTCAGCAGCCTGCAGTATTTCATGTAATTTAACCACTACAGTTTATTTGTACCAGGCTTAATTATGTGACTCAAATGGACGATTCTGTCTATAATGGTTAAATAGGGGTGTTTCCAAATGTGACTAGCCAGGTTCGTGGACGAGCACTGAGGCTAAGAACGACTGGTATTATCAGCGATCTCCTCATGGTGTGCGAACGACTGTTTGGAGACTCTAACCCTTCCTATGAATACACAACCATTTCGTTCCTAAGTACACATTTAGGGTTTCTACACATCATGGATAAACGAGGCCCTTTACCATTTACATTTAACTACACACACACACACACACGTGCGTGCGTGCGTGTCACACACTTTGGAAACCACTGCTATATGTCATGTTATCCTCACCTCACAGGATGGCCTGCATGTAATTACGTACCACATGGAATGGCCTGGTCAAATTGTAACCACACTTCCTTGTTATTTCAGGCCTTGTGCAAAGACAACATCTACCCCGGCCTGGAGATGTTCGCCAAGGGCTACGGCAAGAACAACGAGCCCCTCCGCGGCTACATCCTCACGTTCTGCATTGCTCTGGCCTTCATCCTCATCGGTACGTTTTCACCCTTGCCGTCCACGCTGTGGCTGTGCTTTCTCCCGCTCAGGCGTGGTGTGGGTCAACAAACCGTGGCGTGCCGTTTTATTGACCATGCCATTTGATTTCATGCTAGTTTGCTGACACATGACACCTCTCCAGATCTAGCTTAAGTCAACCGTGTGTTAATCAGGGGAAAACACTGCTCATGCTTATATGTGACCGGTATGCAAGTTACTCGGTGGTACGCGCCAGTTATTTGTAAGCATGCGGGTATATGCCATTCAGTGGTGTATATACATCTTGTTGGGCACTGCCAACTACCTAACCAAAGTGCACTTCAGTCTACAATGGGCAGTAGTGGTTGTGTTCATGGTGTCCTATCAACATGACCCTGATGTTCATTTTAACGGCCCTGTTTTGTCATTTTTATTTTAGCTGAGTTGAACGTCATCGCTCCTATCATCTCCAACTTCTTCCTGGCATCCTATGCTCTCATCAACTTCTCAGTGTTCCACGCCTCCTTGGCCAACTCTCCAGGTAAGGTGTTTTTTGACCATGAGCAACCGTACTTTAATTCCACAAAGATCAGAATGTAAATGTGACTTAAATGTTAGGAAAGTCACTGAAGAAAGGTCGTAGTCTGCTTTAAGACAATAAGATGCTTTGTTGATAAAGACGAGCTGCTATAACCGATTTCAAAGATGAGCAGACAAGACTGCCATCTGGGAGAAAGTCCAGTGTGGTTCTGTATATTTCCACCTAGTTCCCGGTAAATCTCAGTAGATAGACGAACAAGCTCTCCCTAAAGGTTTTCCAGACTAGGAAGTGAACCATTGGCTGAGGGGAGACAAGATAAGCCCATGTTTCTCAACATTTATAGAAAACCCCACCCTTGATTATTCTCACTAGATCAGGGTTTTTCAACCCTGCTCCTGGAGGCAACCCGTCCTGCATGTTTTAGATCTTTCCCTGCTCTAACAGACCTGATTCAAATGATTATCACATCCTTGATGAGCTACATCAGGTGTGTTATGGCATGGAGAGATCTAAAACATGCAGGGCGGTGTGCCTCCAGGAGCAGGGTTGAAAAACACTGCACTAGATTCCTGAAATACTTCATTTCAGAACCAACAGCAAGATGGCTTTACATTCTGTGTCAGAGTCAAGTTAAGCTCACAAACAACGTATATTTAATGAATTAGCCCAAGTAGAAACATTGGATCATGAGAGTCACAGCGTGACTCATTCACATCTGTTGAGTGTGACAAACCATTGTTTTGCATAACAACTTCTACAAGGACCTATGACCTCATTACAACATCCAGCATGACTATGACCATAAACAAAAAGATCACAGGGATGTTGCTGAGAACCTGGCTTTTCTGGTCAAGCGTCATGAGTCTTGAGTCACAAGTCATAATTTCTTAAAGAACAGATGTAATAGGAAATGATAGGACTTCCAAAGAAATTAGTTCCAGTATGTGGCACGCAGTAATCCTGTGCGAGGTCCCCTTGAACCACTTCAATGTAATGCACTGATATGACTGCTCACAAGTTCAGACATGTCATTGACCGTGAATAGCATCCACATGCAGAATTATATCATACTCAGAGAAGCCTTTTGGGTCGTCGACGCACTTTTAAACATACAGTATGCCTTAACAGTTGACATGTCCCTGGGGAATGATGTGGCCCTTTGGCCAGAGTAATACAGACATGTTCAGCAGAAGAAGATTGGACCAGTGGGTGGGCTCTGGGATATAGTGTGGGACTAACTTACAGTGTAGGTACATATCTTACTTTTTTTTTTTTTATTTTAGAGCGTATAAAACAACTCTGACAAATCACATTAAATGAGGGCAGCCCCGAGGTGTGTCGTTCTCGGTTTATTATTTAAAGCGCATGGCTCCACTGATATGTGTTGAAGCTAATCTTATCTAAGCTGTCTGTCATGTCCTAACAGCTGAAGACTTGAAAGAAGATAGAATGACATTGAGTGGAGTTATGGGAACGTTTTCATAACTAGTTGGTGGTTTTATTGGATAAAAGGCTACTGAGATGTTTAGGGCTGCCTTCTGTTTCTTAGGGAAGTAGACTGGTAGAAACGGGAATGTTTCATCATTACGGAGATGATTATTTGATAAGGGCTGTGTTCTGTTTCTCAGGGAAGTAGACTGGTAGGAACAGGAATGTTTCAATGTTAGAGATGATAATTTGATAAGGGCTGTGTTCTGTTTCTTAGGGAAGTAGACTGGTAGAAACGGGAATGTTTCAACATTACGGAGATGATTATTTGATAACGGCTGTGTTCTGTTTCTTAGGGAAGTAGACTGGTAGAAACGGTAATGTTTCAACGTTACGGAGATGTTAATTTGATAAGGGCTGTGTTCTGTTTCTTAGGGAAGTAGACTGGTAGAAACGAGTGTTTCTGTTACATGTTATGACAAAGGGATTAATACTCGGTGTAAAGCAGACCTGCTGGGGAACAATGTGTTGCATATTTTAATGCTGCACATTCAGTGTGTTGGATCAGTACACAGCCAAGGCCAGTACTGTGTCATAAATTATCAATTGGTTGATCCAAGATGCTCGGTTTAAGCTATTTGTCTCCTAAGAATTCAAGAGCACTGCCTGGATCTTGAAACTTAAATGTTCGTGCCTTGTTTCCACCAGAAAAAAAAGCCATCGGAAGAAGCCAGTTAGCGTATATGAACAACCAATCATTTTGTAATCAGTGTGATATTTTTCAACCTGTCGTATCCGTTCAGCATTCGTTGTATAAAGTGGTGTATGTTTTTCCTCTTAATACCAAAAAAAGGCAGAAGAGAACTCCAGGAACAGGTTTGACTCTGGCTGTCCGTGCGGACCACTCAGTCGCCCTGACGTTAAAGGGTACATGACTCATCGGAGGCCAGGCGTTACAACACTTGGCTTCCCACCCCTGGATGAGAAACGGCCAGTTATACGTCCGTGCTTGTTTCTGGCCATCTGAATCCGATTCCCACTCTGCCGCGAGGGCATGTCAGAAGGTGTGTGGGGCAGAGAATGAACCCTTTACGTGCTGTGGTCTTTGTAGTTGTCATTGTGTAACCATCCGCAGTTCGACTACGGTTCATTGTCCCCGTTTACTAAACTTCCACTAGTCCATTTGATTTACCACCCAATGAACAGGTTTCCACTTAGTGGATGTAACTATGTTCTAACTGGTTGCTAACTTCAGATGTTTTAACAGCATTTTTAATCCATGTGCCTCTCCATGCTCTCATTAGTTCAGTGACATTGCTATATTAAGCCGCCTCCCATGTTTAATTATTCAGTAATTTTACTCAAAACAATTGTTACAGGACATGGAAATGTAAGTTGTCAATGAAAGTTTCAGCTTGTTTAAAGAGTAGCTGTCACAGATCATTTCTTTGGGCTGATTTATGGTGAAACACAATTATTGTCTTCATTTGGGTGACTGTTTTACTTTGTATTTGGTTTTACTATTGTACTAAATCTAGCGTTCTTTTGCCTGTGACGTTTCAACTCTGCCTGTTCCTTCGTTCTCATCTCTCAGGAGAGAGGGGTTCAGGCAGCAGCAAAGCTGTGTTTCTGTTACTCCTTGCAGCAAGAATGGATGCCAATCTCTGAAGCACTTCAACATTTTACTGCCCCACAAAATGAATATTTCTGTATTCATATTTTCTTTCTTCTGTGTGAAAGGATGGGGCAGTGGCTGAAATGTGGGTTCAGAGTTTCCCTTCATGTGCTCCTTACACTCGCTGGTTCTTCATCGACATTACAAGCATATGTTATCTAACCTTGTCGCATTCGACCTCTGCTCATGTTTACCTGTGTTACCTTAAATTCGATGACGTAACCCTTCCTTGAATGTGGTTACTCAAGCCTCTAGTTTCCAACAATGGCTGTGGTCATGCATTGTCACCACTTGGTGTGGCAGGACCGCCAAGTGTGTTTTTTTTATAAGTGAGCAGTAAGGCACGAGCGGGTGTGGTACATGGCCGACATACTGAGGGCTGTTCTTAGGCACGAAGACTGCCTGGGCACCGCGCTTTGCTCTGTATTAACATTAAACCACCCCTGAGATGTCTTCTCATTGCTATAAACCAGTTACCAACACAGTTAGAGCAGTAAAATGTGACGTGAGGTCATACCCGTGGCGTACTGTCTCATATACCACGGCCGTCAGCAAATCAGCAGTGAGGATTCACACCACCCGGTTTATAAGTGTCCTTGTGCATGGGAGTCCGACTAACGTTTGTTGTGCCCCGTAGGATGGCGGCCCAGCTTCAAGTACTACAACATGTGGGTGTCCCTGGCCGGAGCCGTGCTGTGCTGCGTGGTCATGTTTGTCATCAACTGGTGGGCAGCCCTGATGACCAACGTCATCGTCATGGGACTCTACATCTACGTCAGCTACAAGAAACCTGGTGAGACACTCTGCGCCGCGTGGAGTCGGGCATTTGGATTGCCTCAATCTGGAATAGTGTCGTTTTCCACCACAGGTGGCCACTGCGAGACGTCGTCCAGCGCTAACTTGAGTGTTAATTTTCGGCTATCCTGCGTTCAAAATATCAATGTAATTTTCAATGAGCCGGGATTACAGTAAACTACTGTAAATTACTCTTTAACCACGTCAGTGTAATAATTGACTAAATAATGGACTAGTGCTTGACTGAATCATCACCCTCTATGAATAAACCACATTAGCGCAGTGGCATTATAATTCCCCTGGTGCAGAATGCAAATCAGGCCCTGCTATTTCTATTTTAGGCTTTTTTTAATCGCTGATGCACACTGTTTTTTTTTGTGAGTTGGTCAGCGTCTCAGTGATGCATTTGTTGCCTTGTACTGCAGTACCAGCCAAGCCAACTCTGTTAAAATGTATTTACAGGTATGGGGGAAGTAGCGTATAAATACGACTGGAACGAGGCAACAGGAAACCCCACTTGCGTGTTGTCTACCACGAATATTGCACCGCCCTATTCTGGGCCAATCGGTGTGATTCTTGAACGGCCTCGTCTTTGTATAAGACGTCATTCAGCCGAGTTTAATGAAAATCACTCGGGTTAGCAAGATTCATAACCGCTCGCATATGTGCCGTATTTAATCAGTCCAAGTCAAACAGATGAAGGCAAATAAGCACGTCTATTATAGTGCAAATATTAGCTCTTCTGTAACTCTTTACAGTGCTTGCAATGTACGAGTTTAGGTGGTCCTTTCCGCGCCTGCAAACAAATTGTGTGCAATATATGAATTCATGAGATTCGGGGTTCACTCTACCAAGGTAGAAAACCTTTATTCTCAAAAAATCTTATTCTGTTACCTAGTGCGTGAATAGATTTGACTGCCTCCGGTGTTTCTATGGTGATTCACAAAAAGGGCTGTCTCATTCTGCAGGTATCGTTTCTTTAGCTGCCCACCCACACAGGGGTGTAACAATAAAACTGGAGGTGGGGTTAAATTGTCTGGTGCCTGAATGGAGGCGCGGATGAGGCTGTCCGTACGTGCTATCACACGCTCTGGCCTGTGCGTGCGCTCGGGCTCTGTGGACGGACTGGCCGGGGTTATTCTGGAGCAGGCTGGGGACTGTGCAGGTCACCGAGGGGTCAGGTGGCCTACTGTGTCCCCAGATGGTAGGACGTCCTTATATGGGAGTGCCGACTCTGGGTAAACACACCTGACCCGCGCTAGAGACCGCGGGGAAGCGACGGACACGAATAGCCTTCCACGGGGGGGGGCACGCTCGTACAAACCCGCACGCGCGCACAGCTCCACCCACCCTCCCCTCGCAGATTTTCACATACCGACGCATGCAGAGTCGCAGATTGGCACACTGCTCTGTGTGCACGGCGCCCGTTGAGGCCCTGACAGCGTGGCAGGGTCAGTGTCTCCACCCGTGCCGGGTCCCAAACGTCACTGTCGGTTCTGTCTTCCAGATGTGAACTGGGGCTCCTCCACCCAGGCTCTGACATATCACCAGGCTCTGACCCACAGTCTGCACCTCAGCAGTGTTGAAGACCACATCAAGAACTTCAGGTACTGAACCGTCTTTAACACACACACACACAAACACACACACACTGTGTGCAGCTGTAGAAAGGCTGGATTCTTTAACTCACTAAACCTCCTGAGTTTTAGCATGTCCTCAGCCCGGCCATTAAGCTTCATCACGCTACTTGTTAAGTGATTCCTGGGTGAACTGTTCAAGACTAAGCCGTGGTTCAGCTCATCATGGAGGTTTTACCGCGTAATAAATGATCTGACGGGCGCGTTCAATTGTGGCGCCTCATCTGCTTGTCCTCCCATCCGATGTCGCTCGCGAGTCTTCGTCGATGCCGGCTCACTGAAATGTGCATGTCAGTCCTGTCAGCAAGGGAGGACACAGCCGCTGTCCAGCCGTGCAGCAGCCACAGCCTTCTGTGCCGGGACCCCCCTCCCCCCGGAGAGGCTTGTGTAACTGTACACCTGGAACAACAATGGCATACACTCTGCATCCTTCACACTGCCTCGCCTCAGGACAAAGGAGCAAGACAGAACAGTCTATTCTTAGAAACCCAGCAGCAGTGATCATATAGCAGAGGTAGAGAAGGCCGGGTTAGACTCCAGCCTCGGACATGGGCAGTGTGACAAAGGCTACATTAACTTGGAATCGTTTTATCTAGCTGCTTGGATATGTGACTGTGCTCTAGTGACTGTCTTTTAGTGACGACTGATGATTGCGTGGAGTTTGGTTAAGCATTGTACAGTAGTTCCTGTTCAGACACACTGATGTAGGAAAAGCTCCATTGGGGCGACCCTAGGAACTAAACCAAATCGAGTTTAGGATCACAGTTAAACAGTTTGTGTCGACGTCGTCCGAGCCACAGCGTGACAACCTCACGCTCTGCTGTTTAATCGCTTTCACGTGGATTATAGAAGTGGCTACGGAAGCGATTCGAACTGTGCAGTTCGCCCGGGAATGGTTCCCATGGCAATAGGCCGGTGGCGAGGGATTAGGTAGTTTCTGACGTTGAAACGTGTTACTCTTGGCCTTTTCTCTCCTCCAATCCCCGGCTCCCATAATCCCATGTGCTTAACATATTTGCTTTGATGTGCACTGCTACAGACCTCTGTCTGTTTTCGTTACTCACTGAGGGGATAGAGATTTCTTCCCTCAGGTTCCTGAAGATGGTGAAATGAGGCATGTGACAGCCAAACGGTGAGCCGGGCCAGGCCAGCTGTGGCCATCGCTGAAAAGCCAGATGCTATTTAGGAGGACTGTATACCATGTTTCGGTTTGGTTCACATGTGCTCGACTGACTTTCGCCAAGCCCTGACCTGTTTTTGTCTCTCGTTTTCTCCCAGACCCCAGTGCTTGGTGATGACGGGCTACCCCAACTCCCGTCCGGCTCTGCTCCACTTGGTCCACGCTTTCACCAAGAACGTAGGCCTGATGATCTGTGGCCATGTGCGCATTGTGAGTAACCGGGACTCCATTTTGGCTCCATCCCATAACAACACAATGGGCACAGTGTGGGGCTCCGTCACAGTGTTCTCCATTTGTTTTTGATGCGCATTGAGCCGTAGAGCCGTAACAGTTGCAACGCCATGTCCTAATTACTGGTGGTAACCGACTGTGTTTCCCTTAGAACTGATTTACAGGAAACGACGTCGGCTCCCCTGTTGGCTGTTGTTTTTTGTGGCGTTGCTCCTCGTAATCCTGTTTACTTTTCAAATCCACGTTTCCGGTCGATTGGGACGCTGGTGGCTTTCAGCAGCCTTTTAAATCTGAATCCCCCACTTGTGGGTTACCTGGGGTCAGGGTAAATGACCGCTTCGTTACAGGGCTGTGGATACGGACGGGGTGATGTAATCGTCCCTGTACGCCACAACGTAAAAAGCCACTTTCGAGATGCTCCCTTAGCGGTAGCGGTCGTAATCAAAAGCACATTTGGCTGAATGTGATGTGGCCTTGTGTCCACTGGGCATTCTACGCAAATGTGTTTTTCTAACAGGACCCTTTCTTCTGTTGTTCTCACTCTTGGTCTTTCATACTGTCTCATGCGCACGGCCGCGCACACTCACACTCACTTTTAATAGCATTATATTTATTTTGCTTAGGGCTGTTTTTGTACACTAAAGTACCTCTGTTTATAAAGTAAATATCCACCACTGTGCACTGAGCCTTAAGCATGTCTGTTGTGGCCCCTGTCTGGTGTGGCCCCTGTCTGGTGTGACTCCTGTCTGTGGTCCACAGGGTTCCAGAAGGCCCAACTTCAAAGAGCTGTCCAATGACCAGACACGATACCAACGGTGGCTCCTGAAGAATGAAACCAAGGCGTTCTACACCCCCGTGTTCGCTGAGGACATTCGAGAAGGGACTCAGTACCTGCTACAGGTGAAAGGAGACGTCACGGTGGCTGACAGCTGACACAACAGCTGTTCCTGTCAACCACATTTGTTGATTCCCAACATTTGAATGAATTGGTCTTCTGGAGAGGCGACACGGTGTCAAGTCGATCTCGGTGGTTGAAGGTCCTCAGTGATTCGTTGAGCTGTTTCTCTAGGTGGTCCTGACCCCTCTCTCCCTCTGTCTCCAGGCTGCCGGACTGGGTCGTCTGAGGCCCAACACCCTGGTGATTGGCTTCAAGAATGACTGGAAGGATGGTGACATGGCAAATGTGGAGACCTACATCCAAATGATACAGTGAGTCGGGGGTGGGGACCCACTTATCCAAAGGCAATATAACGACACCTGATTTTGTACTGGCACACCTTGTATACATTAAGGGTTGTAAGTAAGCATTTCACTGTAAGGTCCACATTTGTTGTAATCGGCACGTGACAAATAACATTTGATTTGATGCATGCTAGTTTGGGTTTCTGAACCTCTTATCAGTCATATCAATTTAGAAGATTATGACCAACAGGTTTAGGTTGTGTCAGTTCCTGCTGTGAAGTGTAGGATTATTGTATTCGATTGGAAGGGTTGAGGTGGCGTAACCCCAAGACATTAAGTTAATACTCAAAGGAATGTGCTCTTTAGTTTTCAATGGATGCTAGCTTCTCCTTTTACTCTAACTCTCTGCTGTTATTTCAAGTCATGCGGTCTATTCATCTCATCTGTGACAGTTCCTACCAGTAAGGTATTTTGCTTTTCCAGTTGAAACATGGCCTCTTTCCTTAGATTGTTTGTTTACCCCAATTAGTGTGCATACTTACTTTTTTGAAAGTGGAAAAGTACACATTTTAAAGTGAAGCTTTTTCCGTCTCATTTATCAACATTCGCCCTTGTGAGGTAAATATCTCTAGGTTGTGTAGATACTGTATGACATTGTGTGGCGGGCTTTCCTCTTTTGCCCTCTGTTGCTGCTCTTTTGTTCCTTTAACAGGGTAGGTAGATGACATCACATCCAACATTCTAAACTCTCCACATTGTCTCCAACTCTTTGAATGTCCTACTCGGTCATGTTTTGTCATTGAAATAAAAACCCAGTTTTGCTGAAAACGTAATTTGTACCCTGCAGTGTGTATACTTGACTGTCTACTTGGGAGATCACCTTTTAACAGGGAAGGCCGAATCACTGAAGGTTGTCTGTGATGTAGCCTGTTTCGCGTCAACATGGGGCCTGGCCCACTCTGTGTCAATAGTTGTTTTGTGAAATGCTAATGCTGCGTCTTTCTGCTTGTACCTTTCAGTGATGCCTTTGACTTTCAGTATGGGGCTGTGGTCCTCAGACTGAAGGAGGGATTGGATGTGTCTCACATCTCAGAACAAGGTACGAACACACGCGCACGCCGCAACACATTCATATCAAATGACGCAAACTGCTTACCCACCCACCCGCCCGCGTGCGAAAACTCTCCGTTGCTGAAAGGCTAATCTCATCGGTTTGTCTCATTGTTTTCCTCATTAAAAATGAGGAAAACGTTATTCTATTAAAAATGATTCTGGGACCAGTGTTTTGCAGCATAATGTCAATTTGTTCTGTGCAATTACTTTGTCTTTGCCAATTTGCATCTACATAGTCAGTTGAGAACATCTTATTATGAGGTGTGATTCTTAAACGCAATCTGGCTCTCCCCAGTTGGAAAATGACTAATCAGATAACTCTGTTGTAATGCATTTACTTTGAAAAGAACACCACGTTGTGTAAATTATATTACAACTTTAATTAGTTCTCCCTGTTGTCTTTCTTAACCAGAGGTGGAAAATGTACATTTTATCTTTGGATTTAAAATCCTACTTATTTCAGATAATTCGGAAGATGATGTATTGTTTGAAGAGCAGTGGGCGTGTTGCCACCTTGTGCTGGCCAATAAACCTTCAGTCAATTATAATGGCATTACAGGAAATGGAAGAGACTAGGTCTAACTCTTTAATGGTTTGTGGAACAGGCCGTTCCAGTGTTTATTCCTGTTCAATTCCTCCCCAGTCTCTTGACCTGGCTGGTAATCCTGCCAACAGCGGGCAACTCCTCTGCATGTCCAGAAAATTCTCCGTAATTTGCCCAAATGACTCAACAGCCCTTTTAGAACACAGTTAAACCTTCACCCGTCAAATAATCTGATCTAGTAAGATTACCTAATTTGTAGGAGTTTGAACCACTTCTCTGTTTGGTGGACACAACATCAACTCTTGTTTAAGTTGTTTTCCACAAGCCCAGGCTGCTTTGAAGGTCATTTGTTGAATGTCTACAGGATGTTCTGTTTCGCGCTATGCCATTATTAAAACTTCTGTTTACCTGGTTTACGGGACGTTTGTTTTCAGCCTGTTAACAGTTTTGCTTTGTTCTGCAGACGACCTGCTGTCCTCGCAGGAGAAGACGTCTGGGATGAAAGACGTGGTGGTATCCATCGACCTGAAGGACTCTGACGGAGACTCATCCAAGCCCTCATCCAAGGCCACCAGCATCCAGAACAGCCCAGCCACACAGAAAGGTCAGGAGTTGTAATGGGAATTTTCAGGTGGACGAAAAAGAGCACAGTTGTTGATAATATTAAGCAAATTAAACAATTCTGGCTTCTTACCTGCTGTGTCAGGGAGATGCCATCAAAACAGAAGCAGAGATCGCGCCACATCAACAGTTCCTCAGCGAACACCAATTATAGAGCAGCTGTGCTACAAAACATTTTGATACCAAACTACAGTTTCTGTTCGACCAGATCCGTCAGGTCCCTTCCCATATCATTCCGTTTGCTTCTTATGTGGAAAACAATCTCCATTGCCAAACATACAGATCACACCCCAGTACTAAGTTACAACTTGAGTGCCATGACACGTGTTGTGCCTTGACACATTCTACACCCCTGGTTTTGCGCACCAATGCGATTTAGATCGAGGTTCTTAGCGCTGTTCAGTGCTTTCACACTGTGCCAGTAGTTGTATAGGTTTCCTTGTTGTGAATTGTGCTGGCGCTCGGCATTGAGGAACGGGTTAATTGGTTGGGCTGAAGCAGTTTTCCTCCACACTACCAATCCCCTCAGGAGTTCTCAGAGGGTCTACCTTATGTTCCTCCAGTTGGCCAATCACTGGGCTCCGCTGAGGAGGTGGGGCCTGCAAGCTGCTCTACTCAGAGAGGAAGTGACTTCTGACCCACTGACCACCATTTCTATGGGGCCACCTTTTTTTATTTTCATTATTCAAAGCCCACGCAAACATGGAACACACACACACACACACACACACACACACAC
>JACXGI010012000.1:0-17639 GCA_016801175.1 Esox masquinongy | reverse complement strand
GTGCACACTTATGCAACCAGGTTATTGTGAGTTTTTTATTTTTTTTCCCCTTCAAAGATTTCAGTTTGTTTTTCAATTGAATTGTTCATGTTATAAGTCACATTAAAGGTGGAAAAAGTTCTGACATGATTTATCTTTGTCTCATTCTTTTACATCTCAAGAACCTGGCATTTTAACAGGGGTGTGTAGACTTTTTATATCCACTGTATACTGTTTTTGAACTACTCCAACACAAACTCGTCCAGCTGAATGGGTCCAGCTGCATCTGTCAGTGGATCACAGACTTCATGACCAATAAGACATAAACAGTGAAGAGGTTTCTGTCTTCAGTAGCTGTTTAGCCAAGCATCTTGTGACTACAGAAATGACATTCAGAATCAGGGGAGGGACAAAGACCTTCATTGTTTCAAAATGCAATTCTTTTTTGCAATTTCAAATTTACAAACCATGCCATGACTCATGTATATTCTGAATGGGGAGGATGGACTACAATCCACACCTTTCTTAGTTTTTTTGGTTAGTACTTAATGCACTCTTCCCTTTCCAAGATAACAGCCTCAGCATCAGACTAGCCACCTCAGAGCTCCGACCTCAACATATCTGCACTTTTGTGGGATCAAAAGTGGAAATGTAGTGGAATTTCCTCTGCCCTAACTGTGAACTTGTATCATCTGATAGAATATGGGCATGAGAAACTTAACACAATGCATAAGTGCTGACTTACGCTGAACAACGGACAATAGATAAGATGTGGTGGCCGTTATAGATAGGCCCACCACACCCTGTCCACAGCTCCTGCTAGGAACTGTCCATATGACTGTCATAGATTCTGTCGATAGACCCATGGATCATAGGGGAGGTTGGAACATACCACTTTGTAACAGAACCATACAACTTTGTAATTATTGGAGAACATGTAAGAACAATGGAAGATCAAAATTTTTGACTCATGCTAAATAAAGATTCTCCCCTGACTACCGGCTGCATTAATTTTGTTCGTGGATCAAAATGGACAGAATCTAACACCTCTTAGTTTTTTTACTGTCTTCTATTATGTTCTTTCGTTGCCTGTACCTCTGTGATCACCTGATTAACCTACCCCCTGTTACTTAGCAGTACTTAGTTTATCCAGGTGAAGGCTCCAAGCATCTTTGGTTATTTCACACTTGCCCAGGTATCTTTTTTTGTTAGAATTAACATCATTGAATTGATTACACTGAACTCAGTTTACCAGGCACTGGTACTGACAGCATCGGGTTCTGAGGTGGGTCCAGTAGCTGAGAGACAGATACACAGTCGAGAGTCTGATGATCTACTTTTTTTACTGAGCCACCTTGGCCCTTTTATAAAATTTATTTTACATAGGGGAACTTTCTTACAGTTATGGTTACTTTTACCCTTTGTACAAACGTTCAGATTTTTGCACTTTAATACATACATCTCAGGTTTCTGTCACATTTGTGGCCTTCTGTTCCCCTTGTCAGATGCACATAATGCAGTCATTCATTTACAGTATACAAGTATACAGCATAAATGAGTACACCCCTTCTGGAACCTAACAAAACCCGCTGTCTCTCTTTGGAAATAAGACATTTGTGTTTCCTGTATGATTAATTGTTCCAGCAAAACTGGTGTATCAGTCACCAATGAAACATTTACTAAAAAGGAAAATCTGAATTTCTCATCAAAATGTTAAAATGTCAAAAACGAGAATACCCTTCTGAAAGTTACAAAATAAAACTCAATAAAAGCAAATGCTGGGGCTATTTAAGGGCAATTCATCAGCAGATGAGACTTTTGAACCATCAGCCTCAAACAGGTGTAATTTGTTGCCAATTAAGAGGGGTACTTAACCCATTGAATCACTCTCAGACTTGATGCTGACAATGGCACCACATGAGAGAAAAATGGCTAGAGAGGAAGAGATTAGAAAATCCCTGTTATTAAGTTGGAACACAGTAGCAAAAATGATACAGAAATTAACAAGAAACCAGGCAAGCCTAGTTCAGCCGGACCGCAATAGAAAGTAATGCCCTCTTGAGATTCGCTAACCACTTCACCATAGAGCTCTACTGTCAATGTGTGTCAGTAACTTATTAGCCAGTAATAAGTAATAATACGAACTCGGGACCTATAGTTCACAAGTTCGCTTCTCTAACCACTATGCTATTTAACAAGGGGTCAGTCACTCACTCACTCGGTAAGAGACATTCGCTCTTCTTAGCCGGCTCCGCTTACGCGGTCCGTCAAAAAAGGATGGACTTGTGACAAGCCCTTTGAAACGTTTTTGCCGGCCCCGTAAGCTTTCCCCTGGTCATGAACGATTTTTGCTGAGAAAAGTGCAGGAGAATCACAAAGCAAGTGCCTCAGAGCTGGCAAAAGCTGTAGAAAGCCAAACTTGTGTGATTGTTTTATCTCACACTGTAAGACGCACCCTGCATAGAAGTGGATTGCATGGTTGTCGTCCAGGCAGTAAGCCACTGTTGAAGCCAAAGCACAAGAAGGTCCGTTTAGGCCCATGTTGACAAAGGTGAAGACTTTTGGGGATCTATACTTTGGTGTTATGAGACCAAAATCAATCTGTTTGGATCTGATGGCATCTGAAATGTCTGGCGTTACAAGGGGGAGTACAGCGAAGTGCATGGCCCCACAGTGAAGTATGGAAGTGGTAAAGTTCTTATGGGGATGTATGAGTGCTAAAGGTGTAGGGGACTTGTACTTCATCGATGGGATCATGAATTCGCAGATGTATTGCAAACTCTTGAGAGAAGATGCTGCCCTCTCTCCACTCCCTGGGACGTAGGGTACCTTTTCAACATGCCAATGACCCTAAACATTCGTTCCAAGGTCACAGCTGCATTCTAAAGGAAGAACAAGGTTAAAGTTCTTCCTTTAGAATGCAGGAACTTGAGATGGTTATCCGCCAGGAATGGAACAGAATGGATGTGAAGGTATGTCGTAACATTGCACACTCGATGCCAAGAAGGGTCAGTGCAGTACTAAAAAGTAATAGAGGGTTCGTTAAGTAGTAGAATATTCCATATTTGTAGAATTTCATCGAGGTTGTACTCATTTTTACAACACTTGAATTAACCAAAGTCACCTAATGTTTTTTTTTTTTTAGTTTTTGATGAGATTTCTCTTTCGTTATTCTGTATTTAAGCTCTCATCTCAATGCAAACTTGGTTGAAATCTTCCTCCATTTCCTCTTCATTGAGCTTTTTGGTGAAGGCGAGAAGAGAGTCTGGCATGACCATTGCCCCCCCAGGTATCAAGCGGCCCCTCCTTGACCGGTTCAGCTTTAATGTTCTCCTGTTCTGGAACTGGGCCAGGAGCTGGTACTCCCAAGATCCCTTCCTGTTCCTTTCCCTTTTTCTCCACAGTTCTCAGGCTTGTTAGGGTGCTAGTGTAAATGTTCCAAAGTCACAGGCAGGCGTTGCCTCTAAGATTGTTCATTGCACCCTTTGTAAGTTTGGGATGTTCCCTGTTCATTAGAGTGGTATCAGTAGTGCTTGTTGGAGACAATGTAAGATAGTGCTAAGATGGCTCACACAATAAGAAAGAAACCTAATATCTATGAAATAACTATTAAAAAACAAACATTACTTCACACTCAATATAGAGTTTACTTGATTAAATCACTTGGTAACACATTATTTTGAGAGTCCCAAATGTTTCCTGAAAGTATTTTTATTTATAGAACACGTACAGATGAATATTGGGACTCAAAATAATGTGTAACCAATCACTTTACCTAAAATAAGTGGATGGAAGTGTGCTGCTTTTTGCTTATGACAGCTTGTGTTGCGTGAATGCATAAAATTGTTTAGCTTCCTCTAGAAGCTGTGACTCATCGCTGAAGTGACTGAGGTGTTTGAATGACCAAACAATATGCTTAAAGAAAGACCATCACTTTTTCCGCCTATAGTCTTTTATACTTCTCAGTTGTAGACTTCAACAGAGCGGTGTAAATGTGTGCTGACAAGTTTATTGACTCACTCTGACCACTAATGAGAGGTTTTGCCTTGCCCATACATGGTTTTACACAATGTTGGACCTTGAACCTCGTAACATGTTGCACATGTTCAGAATCCATGATAAGAGAATACTTTTGCTTGTCAGAAAATATATTGTATTCATGACATGAGCTTATTTGAACCACACAGGGCCCGTTTAGTCTTTTCGTGGCCCTAAAACATTGTTTTTTTCTTCTGCCTTTTTCTTCTTCTGCCTTTTATTTATCTTTTAATAATCCTTTAGCCCTCTTAAATATGATGTTTTATTTGCGTGCTTTGTTTTTTAAATGTCCAGTTCTTTTTATGCTTTGTTTTTTATGTTGAATTTATTTATAGTATGCCTGATGTTTGTTTTTACTTTTTAGGCCTAAAGCACTTTTAATTGCCCTGTGTATGACGTGCTATACAAATATGTAAACTTGCCTTGCCTATGCATATTCATATTGTTAATTGGGCTGTTACCAGGCTTTCAGAACACGTTGTGCTAAATGAAGCCAACTCTGCTGTGCAAAAAATTTGGGACTAAGTTAAAAAAAACGTCTCGGGGTATAGTGCTGAAAGCCCAGAGCTGTTGAACTCCCAATGTAGCCTTCAAACTATCAGAATGTTTGAGGTTTGAAAAGGGAGAGAGAGACAGCTCTGCGATAATAGAATCAGAACAGGATGTGGTTATTTTGCCTCTTCTCCGCTTCACTTTCCATATAAGCTATAAGATTTGATGTGATCTTGTGTTTTTAAGATTTGCTGATATATTTGATGGATCATTTGATGGGTGTGCCTTTGTTTAAAATTAGCCTTTGCAGGCAGAGTGAAAGTGTCAAACATGAAGGAGATGAGCTAGCAGAACTAAACTAGAAACCTACTGGGTTTCCTGTTTGTTCAGCATACTGAACGTACATTCAGTGCCTAGAGCACACTGTTTAATTTCAATGATTCTCCTTCGCTTTATATTCTCCCCTTGACCCACTGCACAAAATCTTGCACCTTACATATACTTTTATTTTTTGTAATTTATTATTGCACAGTCTACTATTTTAATGCTCAGTCCACTGTTCTTATTTGTTTTTACCTCCCTAATTCCATTTGTATTGTATTGATGGTTGCACACGACAGAACAAATTCCTTGTTTGTTCTGAAACTTACTTGCCAATAAAACCCTTTCTGATTCTGATACAGTCGGAAATTTTTTTTAACTAATACATATCTGTCGTTTCACTGTAGTGAGACAAATATTACCTTATGTCAAGTGGATGGGTGGAATACACTTTGTTTTTGTTGACATTCAACAAATAGACTGCCTGTAATTGTATGCATAAATGGTGGTAGGGGTTCCCAACCTTTTTCAGTTACTGTACCACAGAAAGGATTTTGCTCTGCTTGGAGTACTCCTGAAGTACCCCCTCATGTTAATTTCACTAGTAAGCCTATGGTGTCATGAATGTTTTCAAGTACCCCCAGGGGTCCTAGTACCCCTGGTTGGAAACCACTGGACTAGACGGTGTGCTGGAGTTTTGCTGTTTTGTTTCCTGCCGAGTACAGGCGTCCTGTGCATATGATTTAACAGGCGAATAATTCAGTATTGAATTGAGACTAATGAAATGCATATAGTTGAGTACGATTTAGATGTAGATTACGAGACAAGGGTCGTTCTTAACTATTCAGGGACATTAACTCATAAGTCAAAGTACAAAAAAGAACAGAAACCCCAGACTAACCCTAACCTACTGCCCCAAAACATTAATTAATATCAAGACTAGTCATTGTGTCAAAATAATATTGATAGAGTTTTACCTTCAGTGAAATGTCACACTTGTTTTCGATGTCTGTCTGTCAATCCCCTTTGTTATTTTGTCTCTGTCTGTCATCGAGCATCTCATTGCTGTTATCAACCTGGAGATGAAATTCCTCCCCTTGATAAGACATCCGTTTGTTCACCCCTTCTCATGCTTATGGTTTGACTAGTACAGTAATAGTCGGAGGTAGTTAATGTTTAATGTCAGTGTGGTTCTGCATGTGTAACGTTGTATGTAGTCTGTGGTTTCAGTGCATTCAGAAAATATTCTGACCTCTTCGCTTTTCCCACATTTTTTTGTTAGAGAAAATAGATTAAACTTTTTGTACATCAATCTAAAAATAATACATAATGACACAGGAAAAACAGGCTTTTAGAAATGTTGGCAAATTTATAAAAAAACAAAACAGAAAATATCCCATTTGGCTGGGTCTCTCAGGGACATTCACAGACTGGTCCCCGAACCACTCCTGCTTTGTCTTGGCTGTGTGCTCGGGGTCATTGTCCTGTTGGAAGGTAAACTTTCACCCCAAGGTCCTGAGTGCTCTTGAGCACATTTTCAGTAAAGTTCAGTCTGTACTTTGTTCTATTCCTTTTTTCCCTAAATTCTGACTGGTCTCCTGGGTCCCTGTCACTGTCTGAGGATAGGCAACAGGTTGGATACCACATTAATCAGATAACTTTAAAGTAAGTTACTGTTTCAGAAAGTCGGGACAATTGATGCATCAGTGAAACGGCTCAGCTGTGGTTGTACTCTCAACTTCCTTCATTTTCATACCGTGTAAAAGAACATACAGTTGTGCTCATAAGTTTGCATACCCTGGCAGAAATAGTGAAATCTCTGTGAAACATTGATTTTGAAAATATGACTGATCTTGCAAAAACTGTCTTTTATTTAAGGATAGTGATCATATGAAGCCATTTATTATCACATAGTTGTTTGGCTCCTTTTAAAATCAGAGTGATAACAGAAATCACCCAAATGGCCCTGATCAAAAGTTTACATACCCTTGAATGTTTGGCTTTGTTACAGACACACAAGGTGGCACACACAGGTGAAAATGGCAATACAAGTTGAATTTCCCACACCTGTGGCTTTTTAAATTGTAATTAGTGTCTGTGTATAAATGGTCAGTGAGTTTGTTGGCTCTCACGTGGATGTACTGAGCAGGCTAGACACTGAGCTATAGGGAGCAGAAAAGAACTTTCAAAAGACCTGCAAAACAAGGTAATGGAACTATATAAAGATGGAAAAGGATATAAAAGGATATCCAAAGCCTTGCAAATACCATTCAGTACTGTTCAATCACTTATTAAGAAGTGGAAAATTCTGGGATCTCTTGATACCAAGCCAAGGTCAGGTTGACCAAGAATGATTTCAGCCAAAACTGCCCGAATAATTTTTCGGGATACAAAGAAAAACCCACAGGTAACCACAGGAGAAATATAGGCTACTCTGGAAAAAGATGGTGTGGTTGTTTCAAGGAGCACAATACAACGATACCTGAAGAAAAATGAGCTACATGGTCGAGTTGCCAGAAAGAAGCCTTTACTACACCAATGCCACAAAAAAGCTCGGTTACAATATGCCCAACAACACCTTGACACACCTCACAGCATCTGGCACATTGTAATTTGGAGTGACGAGACCAAAGTAGACCTTTATGGTCACAACCATAAGCGCTATGTTTGGAGAGGGGTCAACAAGGCCTATAGTGAACAGAATACCATCCCCACTTGGAAGCATGGGGGTGGCTCATTGATGTTTTGGGGGTGTGTGAGCTCTAAATGCATGGGGAATTGTGAAAATTGATGGCAAGATGAATGCTGCATGTTATCAGAAAATACTGGCAGACTATTTGCATTCTTCTGCATGAAAGCTGCACATGGGATGCTCTTGGACTTTCCAGCACGACAATGACCCTAAGTACAAGGCCAAGTTGACCCTCCAGTGGTTACAGCAGAAAAAGGTGAAGGTTCTGGAGTGGCCATCACAGTTTCTTGACCTTAATATCATTGAGCCACTCTGGGGAGATCTCAAACTTGCGGTTCATGCAAGACGACCAAAGACTTTGCATGACCTGGAGGCATTTTGCCAAGACGAATGGGCCGCTATACCACCTGCAAGAATTCGGGGCCTCATAGACAACTATTACAAAAGACTGCACACTGTCATTCATGCTAAAGGGGGCAATACACAGTATTAAGAACTAAGGGTATGCAGACTTTTGAACAGGGGTCAGTTCATTTTTTTCTTTGTTGCCATGTTTTGTATTATGATTGTGCCATTCTGTTATGACCTACAGTTGAATGTGAATCCCATAAGATATAAAAGACATGTGTTTTGCCTGCTCACTCATGTTTTCTTTACAAATTATACATATATTACCAATTCTCCAAGGGTATGCAACCTTTTGAGCACAACTGTATTAGACCCATGTATGTTTTAAAACACTATAGGAAGTCAGGTATTATACACATGTATGTTTTAACACCCCATAGGGAGTCATGTATTAGACACATGTATGTTTTAACACCCTATAGGGAGTCATGTATTAGACACATGTACGTTTTAACACCCTATAGGGAGTCATGTATTAGACACATGTATGCAGCTGGACAGGTCAATCAGAGTTACTGTTGATTTTTTTAAGTACATTTTTATAGGTTTCATTAAATTTTCACTATACAAGATAATCCAAGATGGCGGACAATATAGGTTCTTAACACAATTTTGTACTTCCTGGGGAATGAGCATGTACACAGAAATCAGCATTCTAGGTCAATCTGGGTGGAAATTGTCATTGTGGAGTAAATGCATTAATGCATGGCCTGTGGCGCCCCCTGTGGAGGAATCGGGACAGGTGTCTGTGTGGTAAGTATCTGTGGTCTATATTTTATAATAATAATGATACTATCAATTACAATAGGGTTCCTCCTACCGAAGAACCCATAATAATATTAATAATAATAATGATACTATCAATAACAATAGGGTTCCTCCTACCAAAGGACCTCTAATAATAATAATTATAATGATACTATCAATTACAATAGGGTTCCTCCTACCGAAGGACCCATAGTAATATTAATAATAATAATGATACTATCAATAACAATAGGGTTTCTCCTACCGAAGGACCCCTAATAATAAATATAGCTGCAAGCAGCAATTAAGGGATCCACGCTATAAGAACGCCATTCGAGGATAGGCCTGATAGGTTGTGTAGGCCTGTTTGTGTGCAGGATTAATGAGCATTTAATGTGATTTTCTGGAAAAGCGCCCCAAAATGGCCAATTGGCGCCACACACTGCACATGTCCTTACCTTGTCATACCAATGATGCTACAAAGACTGCCTCCTATTTGTATTGGCATAAAAGACTGTGTTAACTTTATAATTATTGGAGAACATGTAAGAACTATGGAAGATCAACATCTTGGACTCATGCTAAATAAAGTTTCTCCCCTGACTACTGGTTGCATTAATTTTGTTCATGGAGCAAAAGTGGACAGAATTTAACAATGCATACCAAATTTGGTGAGAATCAGACAAACGATTGTGGAGATATGCTTTCACTTCCTGTGAATTTGTAGGAAGTTGTTGACATATGACATGCTGTGTTTGAAATGTCTAATATTGTTAAAAGTTATTGATGGGCACAATCCACAGATGCTCTTTGTGAAGTTTCTTGGAAATAGGACGAACAGCATAGGACTAGTTCTCAAATGTAGGTTTTTCAGAAAATTCTAAACAGTGGAAAATGTAATCAGGCGGAAATGAAAACGGCCTTTTGCAAAGTTGTACAGCACCTGTTTCCACATCATATTATACCAGTTTTAGGTCTGTACCACAATCGGGGCAAAAGTTATGAGCATTAGAAAATCCAATTTTTGGTTGGTAGGTGGCGCTAGAAGCATTGGCCTATGGAAGGGGCGAAGCAGTCCAGAGTCACCAAGGGCAACTTGATCTGATCAATGGGGCTAAGGTCAGGACTCTGTGGTGGCCAATTCATGTGTTAAAATTATTCCTCAAAAAATAAATTGATTTGATAACCTGGTCATTCAGTATATTCAGGTACTCAACTGATTTCATTTTATTGCCACATAAAGCTGCTGAGTTTAGACCTAACCAAATGAAGCAACCCCAGATCACAATACTGCCTCCAGAGGCTTGTAGAGTGGGAATAGGGTAAATTTGGACTCATTAGACTGCATGACCTTTCTTCATTGCTCTGGAGTCCAATTTTGATGGTTTAAAGTTGACGGTTCAACACTATTCTTCCAGGTTTTAATAATGCGTTTGACAGTTCTTAACCCAATTCCAGTAATTTCAGCAATCTCCTTAGTGGTTTTCTTTGCTTGATGCAGGCCAATAATTTCAACCTTCTGTAACACAGTAACATCTTTTCTTCCGATATGGTTGTTTAAGAAATGAGAACCTACTCACTGCATAAGTTAGGGTAAAAATAATTGTAACCATCTGAAACATGTTAATCATTGCAGAAATTATTCAATCATAGGTCAGCTTATTTAAATCCAAACGGTGATATTTTTTTGGTCAGGCAGTGTAGACTGTTGGAAGTTTGGGGAAACTTCAAGGTGAGATGAAGTAGCAGTATGAAGCACTCAGAAGTCAAAACTTAAGGACCTGGTTTCGCGTTTGAGACTTGTCTGGCTTGAAATAGACAAAGTGCCTGCATAACTTGAAAAGGATGCAATGACATCAGTCGTGGAGCTATATGCATCTGATATTATTGTATCCCGGACAGGTTAATGAGCTGATGACACCGCTTCACATTAACAAAATCAATAGGCTTCTGATTCTTTCCCGGGGCTATACTAATGGTCCATTACTATTGAAGTAATTGTTTGAGAAGGATACGTTTGTGTTCGGTCGCTTAATAAGTGTTACATACACCGATTAGCCATAATATTATGACCACTGACAGGTGAAGTGAATAACACTGATCTGATCTCATTTTCATGGCACCTGTCAGTGAGTGGGATATATTAGGCAGCAACATTCTGTCCTCAAAGTTGATGTGTTAGAAGCAGAAAAAATGGGCAAGCGTAAGGATCTGAGCAACATTGACAAGGGCCAAATTTTGATGGCTAGGCGACTGGGTGAGAGCATCTCCAAAACTGCAGCCCTTGTGGGGTGTTCCCGGTCTGCAGTGGTCAGTACCTATCAGAAGTGATCAAAGGAAGGAAAAGCGGTGAACCGGCGAGAGGGTCATGGGCGGCCAAGTCTCATTGATGCACGTGGGGAGCGAAAGGCAGACCCGTGTCTTCCGATTCAACAGACGAGCTACTGTAGCTCAAATTGCTGAAAAAGTTAATGCTGGTACTGATAGAAAGGTTTCAGAACGCACAGTGCATCGCAGTTTGTTGCGTATGGGGTTGCATAGCTGCAGAGCAGTCAGGGTGCCCATGCTAACCCCCGTCCACTGCTGAAAGCGCCTACAATGGGCACGTGAGAATCAGAACTGGACCATGGAGCAATGGAAGACGGTAGCCTGGTCTGATGAATCACATTTTCTTTTACATCACATGTATGGCCGGGTGCGTGTGCGTCGCTTACCTGGTGAACACATGGCACCAGGATGCACTATGGGAAGGGGGCATGCCGGCGATTGCAGTGTGATGCTTTGGACAATGTTCTACTGGGAAACCTTGGGTCCTGACATTCATGAGGATGTTACTTTGGGATGTGCTGGACTAACAAGTCCAATCCATGGAGGCCCCACCTCGCAACTTACAGGACTTAAAAGATCTGCTGCTAATGTCCTGGTGCCAGAAACCACAGCACACCGTCAGAGGTCTAGAGGAGTCCATGCTTCGATGGGCCAGGGATGTTTTGGTGGCAAAAGGGGGCCTACACAATATTAGGCAGGTGGTCAGAATGTTATGACTGTTCAGTGTATAAGCAGGCCAAAAGCCTAAAAGTTTTTCAAGTTTTGGTTCACCATACCGATTCAATGCTGGCATTTATATAGCCTATTTTCTTGGGGTTGAGTGTTTTGTTTTTCTCTCTGGTTATAATATGTGGTTGAATTTGGATGATGGACAATTTAAATCAATTCATGCATGTTCCTAAAAAAAATTAGGCCAATAGATGAACTAATGTTTGAGCGGAAATTGACTGTTGCAAGGTAGGGTCAACTTCAAAGTGAGGTGAAGTAGCAGTATTAGGCACTCTAGAGTCAAATCCAGTGGGCCAGGGTTTGCTTTTGAGACTGTCTTGTCTGGCTTGATATAAACAAAGGAACAAATGCAGCATGTCTGATTATTTTGCTTGTTTTTATCCCAGATGAAGTAAAGCACAATGTGCTAAAGATAATGGGTCTTTGATTTACACCGTATACCCACTTTTTTGTCAGCTGCCATTGCGTACACTCACTTCTTACCATTGGTTTAGTGGAGGATATACGCAGGTATACACTTCCTACCCATTTTTTTGTCAGTGGACATAGCGTATACTGACTTCTTACTGATGCGAATTAATGTAGTACAGTGAATGTACAGTGAGGGAAAAATTATTTGATCCCCTGCTGATTTTGTACGTTTGCCCACTGACAAAGAAATGATCAGTCTATAATTTTAATGGTAGGTTTATTTGAACAGTGAGAGAAAGAATAACAACAAAAAAATCCAGAAACATGCATGTCAAAAATGCTATAAATTTATTTGCTATTTAATGAGTGAAATAACACAACCCCTCTGCAAAACATTACTTAGTACTTGGTGGCAAAACCCTTGTTAGCAATCACAGAGATCAGACGTTTCTTGTAGTTGGCCACCAGGTTTGCACACATTTCAGGAGGGATTTTGTCCCACTCCTCTTTGCAGATCTTCTCAGAGTCATTAAGGTTTCGAGGCTGACGTTTGGCAACTCGAACCCTCAGCTCCCTCCACAGATTTTCTATGGGATTAATGTCTGGAGACTGGCTAGGCCACTCCAGGACCTTAATGTGTTCTTCTTGAGCCACTCCATTGTTGCCTTGGCCTTGTATTTTGGGTCATTTTCATGCTGGAATTTCCATCCACGACCCATTTTCTATGCCCTGGCTGAGGGAAGGAGGTTCTCACCCAAGATTTGACGGTACATGGCCCCGTCCATCGTCCCTTGGATGCGATGAAGTTGTCCTGTCCCTTAGCAGAAAAACACCCCCAAAGCATAATGTTTCCACCTCCATGTTTGACATTGGGGATGGTGTTTTTGGGGTGATAGGCAGCATTCCACCTCCTCCAAACACGGCGAGTTGAGTGTTTCTTCCATTGGCGAATAATCGCAGCAACTGTTGTCACCTTCTCACCAAGCTGCTTGGCGATGGTCTTGTAGCCCATTCCAGCCTTGTGTAGGTCTACAATCTTGACCCTGACATCCTTGGACAGATCTTTGGTCTTGGCCATGGTGGAGAGTTTGGAATCTGATTGATTGATTGCTTCTGTGGACAGATTTCTTTTATACAGGTAACAAGCTGAGATTAGGAGCACTCCCTTTAAGAGTGTGCTCCTAATCTCAGCTCGCTACCTATATAAAAGACACCTGGGAGCCAGAAATCTTTCTGATTGAGAGGGGATCAAATACTTATTTCACTCATTAATATGTTAATCAGTTTATAACATTTTTGACATGCGTTGTTCTGGATTTTTTTGTTGTTATTCTGTCTCTCACTGTTCAAATAAACCTACCATTAAAATTATAGACTGATCATTTCTTTGCCAGTGGGCAAACGTACAAAATCAGCAAAATCAAATACTTTTTTCCCTCACTGTATCATTGCAAGTGTGATTGCACCTGTGTGATAATGGTAGTAGCAGTTTCGAAGTAGCCTAAATTTGTAGTTTCTAGTGAGTTGCTATTTAGCTGATTATGGATCGTTTTACTTTCATTGTTCTCAAAAAACAAGGGAGACTGGATAATGTTGGTGGCGATCCACAGATGATGCCAAACATGGATAACAAGGAGGCTGTTGAAGAAGAGGAGTTAACGTTAGTGGCAGGAGGTTCGTCTTTGGTAGAAGACTCGGAAAGTGATAATGAGAGTGGGGGAGGGAGAGAAGAGTTAGCTTCCACTGCCATAGCTGCTATCCCTGGCAAGAAACCTGGTGGTCCTGTGGATTTAAACCAAGATCCAACTGAGGGACCAAGGCAGCCTCAATTAAAGTCTTACCCGACTCGAAAATTTGGATCTCAATTAAGGGGATTTAACAACTCTTGGTTCCATCAATACCCATGGCTGGAATACTCGCTTTCAGTTGATGCTGCTTTCTGCTCTGCCTGTCGAGATTTTTTACACCATGTTCCGGGTCATATGGAAAAGACCTTCACCCATGCCGGATTTCGAAATTGGAGAAAAGGAGCAGAGAAACTGGCCCAACACAATGCAAGTGTTTCCCATAAACTAGCCATGGAAGCATGGTCTGAATTTAAGGTGCGATCAAAAAGTGAGCCAAAGATTTTAACACAACTTGATGGTGGACATTCCAAGATTGTACAAGAAAACAGGCAGTACATACGAGCAGTAGTTGAGTCACTACGGTTTACATCTTGACAAACAATTGGTCTACGAGGGCACAGAGAAAACGAACAATCTACCAACAGAGGTAATTTCCTTGAACTGTTAAACCTGCTTGGAAAGTTTGACAGTACTCTGTCTAAAAAGTTAGCTAGTGGGCCTGGCAATGCTAAATACAGTTCCGGAAAAAATTAAGAGACCACTGCACCTTTTTCTTTCCTTTCCAAAAAAGTTGAAAAGGAAAGTTTTAAGTGAGGAACAGAAGCGTTCAATTTGAAGTGGTCTCTTAATTTTAACTCTTCTGTTCCTCACTCAAAACCTTCCTTTTGGACTTTTTTGGAAAGGAAAGAAAAAGTGGTCTCCTAATTTTTTCTTGAGCTGTATGTGCACCATGACATTCAGAACGAATTGATTGACATTATTGCTAGCATGATAAGGGGGCAAGTAAGCGATGAGTTTAAGCTGGGAAGCACTTTTCTTTAATGGTTGACAAAACCAACGACATAAGTAAGACAGCAGATATCTATTGTATTGTGTTACCTTAACAATGAGAACAATCATGAATAATTCTTGGACTTTATTCCGGCAGATGGCTCAGATGCGCAGTCTTTACTAGAGTCAGTTAAACAGACGTTGGCTAAGTGTGACATAGACAAAAATGCATGCATTGCCCAGTGCTACGACGGGGCCTCAGTAATGTCTGGGTGCCACAACGATGTCCAGGAAAATTTTGCCAAGAAGTGCCACAGGCGCTTTACATCCATTGTTATGCCCACAGACTAAACTTGGTTTTAGTTGACTGTGTGCATAATGTGAAATCAGTTGCAGAATATTTTGTAGTAGTGCAGATGCTGTACATTTTTTTTCCGGGTCTGTTATTCATAAACTGTTGAGAAGCAGCAAGAACTTGAGCCCACCAAACGGGAGGTGGAACTGAAAAGATTATCAGACACGCGACGGGCCTGCCAATATTCGACACTGTGGGCAATAAAAAGAGCACTCCCTGTAATTTCGGCGACTTTAGAAGATGTGAGCATCCAGTCAAATGCTCATAGGGCGACCGAAGCAAAATCACTGATTGGATTGATTGATGGACAGTTTGTTCTGCACGTCACTATGCTGGAAAGCATATTCAGCCTCACAAAAGCCCTATCCGATCATCTACAGACGACAGATTTGGAGCTGGCATCTGCCACTGATCTGGTCTGTTCAGTTGTCAATACCCTAAATGAGAAACAAAACGTTGAAACGTGGAACGCGATCTGGGAGTGTGCCAGTGACCAGTGTGCTTCGGTGGGCATTGAAATGCAGCGACCACAGGAGAGGCAGCTACATCCCTCAGAGCTACGTGGACATCCAGCACGGTCACATGGACGTCCTTGCTAGGGGAGCCCTGGAGTGAATGTTTAGCAGGACGGACCATGGATCACGGGATGCTGAGCAGGACGGACGGCAATGAGTGATGTTTTGTGATGCAAGCCTGTGGAGGGTACCATCAGCCAAGTCCTAAAATTTGTCACCTATAATGTTTAATTAAAAATAAAAACGAACAAATATAAAACCCCATATTTAAACGAGTGGATACGTTAATATATTGGAAAAACAGTGCCTTATCAATTGATAATAAATACGTATGAAAAGATAATAAACACTCTGTTATGACACATTTGATAACCTTTCCTTTTTCAGCTTCTGTCTTTGAATTCTTTCCGTTCTCAATAAATGGTTTGTTACAACAGATTTTGTGGTAACAAAATTTATTTTGTTACAACAAAATAAATTTAAATTTACCATTTACCAAGAGTTACAGTAAGCTTATTTAAAATTCATACATTGACAAGGCTGTAAAGGACACATTCATTGTATCGTTAGTGTTATGATACTAGCAGGAACAACAACAACAAATATATAAAGTCTACAGATGTGATTAGAGTAGTGGACTGTTCTTCAACATTGGCAACTATGAAATGTATTGAACGACAGTATTCAAAAACATTTCATATTTTAAAACAGAGCAAACATTTTCGCCTGAGGAGGATTTCTGCAAGAAAGCCGACAGCCTCGACTGTGCATATTTTATCGCGCAACAAAGTCTACAGCCCTGGCCAGATCTCCTCGTGTAACGGCTCGTCTCCTGGTGTCTCTATGCTCTTGAGACTGTATTGGGAGACACAGCAAACCTTCTAGCGACGGCACCCCATATAGCCATCCTTGAGGAGCTGGACTACCTGCGCAACCTGAATGGGCTGCAGGTACCGCCTCATGCTACCAGTAATGACAATGACACTAGTGAAACGCAAAACTAAAATGCTGTCATTGTTTTGGTGGAGTTTAGTATTTATATTTTAACATTAAAATAAGGCCACGTGCAATTGTATTTACATTTCTTTGTTAATAATTATTTTATATTTGTAGGACTTACACTACAGTTATTATTTTGTTGGGAATTTGTATTTCTATTTTAAAAATCTAAATAAATCAAAAACATATATTTTTGTGAGGCTTATTTAAAACTCGAAATGTAGAAATTACTATTATTCATTATTTTGACATGACAAAAGTGGGAAAGAAGGAAATAAAAGGGGACTTGACATACGGGTTATCTTTCAATTGATGTGGTTTTTTTCGGTATAGTAAGAAAGTTTAAGGTTTAAGTTTCAGTTTATTTATCAAATGCACCGAAAAACATAGGGGCATCCTGCACAAAGAAATTCTCGTCACATAGCACCCGACATCTATGTAGTAAGAATTAAGCAAAAAATAAAGCGATAATATACATAACACTGTAAACTACCCTAACCAAGTCATATTGTTACGAAGTGAAATTAAATCGACTATTTGTGCTATAAAAACACAACATCAGAGTAAAACATCTTAAGACTTCAGAGTCGTTTTTGCCTAAAACAAAACATAAAACACTTCACCCAATCGAAGAAAACAGTGCAGCCTAGCCTGAATTCTAGCATAATCATTACAGAAAGAATACATACAGGTGCTGGTCATATAATTAGAATATCATCAAAAAGTTTATTTTGATTTATTTCAGTAATTCCATTCAAAAAGTGAAACCTGTATAATGTATACATTCATTCCACACAGACTGATATATTTCAAATGTTTATTCCTTTTAATTTTGATGATTATAACTGACAACTAATGAAAACCCCAAATTCAGTATCTCAGAAAATTTGAATATTGTGAAAAGGTTCAATATTGAAGACACCTGGTGCCACACTCTAATCAGCTAATTAACTCAAAACACCTGCAAAGGCCTTTAAATGGTCTCTCAGTCTAGTTCTGTAGGCTAC
>JACXGI010011999.1:0-23699 GCA_016801175.1 Esox masquinongy | reverse complement strand
AAATTCCGGCCGGTATCAGGTGTAGGCGTAGTTGTCCGGCAGATGACTATATCAACGGCCAAAATGTCCGGTGGGAAATATGCCAAATGGATAAATAAATAGATTAATAGCATATTAAATAGCCTAATATTGTGTGACCTATATGATCTGTTGTCAAGAAAACAGCGAACCTCCGCTAGCTCTTACACTACAGTACGACATTAGGCTAGTGACTGTTTGGTTATGTGACTAAGCGTGGCGCCAGATTCAAAAGCAGCACACTCCGGAACCTGCTCCAGCAGATGACTCCGAAATGTCCAAGGCGAAGCAGACATCCCCGGGCCGGTTTGGAAAAAAAAACAAGCAATGGGTGCCCCTACTGACCACAGAAAAGCGTAGTTATTTGAAATAGCCTCCCTTACAAAACGTGTTTCAATGTTTAATGCAATGGGACAACATATATAGGCTATTTATAGGCCTAGATTTTCATGCGCATTATCTAATTAGGAAATATGGTTGGAAACACAGGCATGGCTAGGATCACAATACTTTTGGGGTTTAGCCCCCCTGGCTTCTTTGCCACGCATTTTTCAGGGATACCCCTACGGCGCTGGCTGAAGTATTGAAATAAATTTGTTCTGATGCCACGTAGTTCTAACCACCGTCTTACGGAGTGTTAATATTAGGCCTACATTAGATTGTGACATCTCTTTGGAACCCGAAATATTCCCAAACAGAAGATGAATTATTTTTCGGCACCAAATCATCCCTAGTCTCTATCACATTGTCCTCTGGGTTCGTTTTCTTAATCGATCCTCTTCGTTTCCCTAACAGCAAACCCTACTCCGCACTATTCTTTGGCAGTACGCCGCATCTTGGATGTTTCTGACTGTTAGAATTTGCTGTTCGGAATGCCTGCACTGCTAATATCCCCCCGACCCGAGCTTGTAACTTTATTGGGTTGTGGCTATTACTTTCGTTAGTTATAGAGCCATCACGGAATTGGGATATTTTAAGAATACTCATGCACTTTTAACTCACTTTTAATAAATTGGGACGAGTGAGAGGCGTGATCGGAACAATGTATAGGCCCTATTTGTATAATTTGATTGAGAGATTTGAGACATACAACTGGACATTTGAATTGTAAACGTTTATTGTCTTAAAATAGCAAAAAATGATAGGAAGGTGTGTTGTAAGAGCGCTTTTATGTGTTGACTGACACGATCGTGCTGTTCGCTTGCCAGACTCAAACCTTTATACTACTACTAATAATAATAATGTTTAAGTAGGCAAACTTTTTCTAAAATCAACTCCTAATAGGCCTACATTTTATAAAAATACGAATATGATTATAGCGAAGTTGGCACACCAGTAAAAATAATTATTTTGATTGAGCGTAAAAATAGAATAAAATGCCAAAATCGCAGCTTTCTGCGGTTTAAAAATCGCACATGTTCAAATTGCGATTTCAATGTGATTTTGATTAATCGTGCGGCCCTATTCAGTTGCACTTTTTATATTGCTCTTGGAATAATTATTCAAAAAATAAGGAGTTTTCGAAAAACACCACATCATTGTCGCTACGTGAATAGGCTACGAGAACCGCGTGTCTTTGCCGGTCTGTTCCAGGAGTCCTTGCATTGAAATTGGTTCATTTCAGTGCCAGTGTATAGGACCAGACTCATAATTTAAGTGATAGTATTTTCCCCAAACTCCTTTCGGTTTGGACCTATGCTAGGGCGTGGGAATCAATACGTTATCCCCATCAGATTCCCCATGAGAGACCCGCCGTTTTCGTAGCCATTCACTTTCCAAAAAACCCTCTCAGTTTCGCTATAGGCTAACTGGCATACATTTGCACTGGTCAAAGTTGTATCCGCTCTCAAATATCAATCATCCATGCAGATGGTCTTATTCTAAAGGGGAGACCTAAACAATAGTTCCATGATTTCAAAAGTGTGATTTGGATGTTTCAACAAATATAGATCTACATATTCGGGGTTTGCCCTAACTTCATGCCTGTATCATGGCTCAGTGATTTAACATTGTGATTTTCTGCAGTTTGGCTGAGGTCTCTTCATAGTTTTTAACTTTAGTCATACCTTCTAATTAAGCTGTTAGACACTAGCTCAGCACCAATAATGAAAACAAGTTATTTTTAATGTCAAGTCAAACAGCAGCGGCATACCAAGCTTTCTAACCACTTTTGCAGTCTGCAATGCAAGACAAAATTCGCTACTGCTCATGCGTGCTTCCTCGCTACTACAAGTAAATGCTGCCTTGTGTACAGTAGGCTGCTCTAGAGTCAGTCCGCGTGGTATTATAGTCAGCAGTTAATAATCCAATTATTTATACCTTTTAATCGGGATGGAGGGGGTATGTAGGTTGTTTTAAATGTGTTGATGTTGAGTTGTTGAGATAGAATCAGACTGTGAAGATGCTGATTGCTCTTTTAGATCCTTGGCACGTCCCCATGTTGCCAATCACTATTCCTTGTTTAAGCAAATGCATCGTTTGAGCATAGCTGACATTAAGGAATCCAAAAACCGAGAGGAGTTTTCGGAAAAAGACTAGGCTACGAGAACGGCGCGTCTTGGCGGGTCTGTCCCGGGAGTACTTGCATTGTAATTGTTTCATTTCAGTGCCAGTGCCGAGCACAACCAGACTCGAGAGCAATTGTATTTTCCCCAAACTCCACTGTGTTTGGACATATGCACTGGCGTTGAAATCAACACGTTATCCCCATCAGATTCCCTGTGAGAGACCCGCAAAGACGCACCGTTTTTGTAGCCTATATTGACTTTCCAAAAACCCCTCTCAGGTTTTCTATTGGCTAACTGGCATGCATTTGCACTGGTCAAGGTAATAGGCTACTTTTACCAGTGCTCATTGCTATCTGGGATTGTTGTTATTTAATAATTTCATTCTAAATAGACCTACTATATAAACGATGCATCAGTCCCAGTATAAGACGCAATCTGCATTTATCTCGAATATTAGATTTCATTCAGTTAAGTTTTTAACAATAAATGTTACCGTTTCAGTTTATAGAGAAATGCCTTCACCTTTTTCTGTACATGATAAGACATCCAGTTATAAATCTCAGTGCAAAGTGTGGGTGATAGCTATCTAGTTGAAAAGTTATCTATTTGCCCTTGCAAACATAATACATTTTCATTAGGCTTAGCTTGTCTTAGGCTGAGATGACATTGACAACTACAATATTGGAAGGCAGAGATTTTTCACTAATTATGCTATTACATTCTACATCAAACTAAATAATTTGGCAATCAGTTTAAATGTATACATAACTAAGCTACGGAAGTATAGACTAGCGTACTTAAAAAAACATTTGAAATCGCTTTCAAAAGTCGGTTAAGCCCAATGCGGTTAGCCTATATATTAGGCCTATCACCACTTTACGCTAGACTTTTTTGACTGCCAATATGGCCGTTAAAATTCGAGAATTCCGGCCATAAAGAACCGCTACCAGACATATGTTAGCCATATAATAGCCTACATTTGAAAAGCAATAAAACACAAACTCTGATCCAACAATTTTTTTAAAATGTAAATTAGTCAGCAGAATGAACTATTCACAATCTTTGCGAACTGAGCATAGATAGGCTACACCAGGGCTGTTGCAATTATTACATAAATGCCTGATCGAAATAATTTGAACCTGATATTGTCTATAAATTATTTTTATAGACAACGATCTCTTGCACAATATTTTGATTCCAAAATCATGTTTCCAATCTAAATAAGGGATATTGAACCAATGAAATAGCTTACCATGCGAATTATGTCCATTTTCATAGGATGTCAGAGCGTTTGACAGGGCTTGTCATTGTTGCCATCTGAGAGAGGCAGCTACATCCCTCTGAGCGACGTGGACGTCCTCGCTAGGGGGAGCCCTCGAGTAGATGTTTAGCAGGACAGACAAGCGACGAGTGACGTTGAGAGGGATGTTGAGCCGGACGGACGGGAGAGGCAACTAGATCCCTCGTAGCGGTGTGGACGTCCATCATGGTCACAAGGACGTCCTCGCTATGGGGAACATAACTAATTTTATTGAAGTTATCCACCTTTAAAGCAGTGTTTCTTAATCCTGGTCCTCGGGACCCAAAGGGGTGCATGTTTTTGTTTTTGCCCTAGCACTCACACACCTGATTCAAATGTTGACCTAACACCTACACACTTGATTGATGTAATCAACCTATCATCAAGTCTTTAATTTGAATCAGGTGTGTGCGCTTGGGGAAAAACAAAAACTTGCACCCCTTTGGGTCCCGAGGACCTGTATTAAGAAACACTGCTTTAAAGACATAATTTCACCTCAGCTGCTATGACAAGGGATTCAAGAGATCAACTATTAGGCTATATCTTCTAATGTCTCATAGCTAGCTAGCTGTAGCACTCACTTTGTCTTTGCATAAAAAAACGCCTAACTTGTCTAACTTCAGTCTTTTATCAGCTAGTGTCATATCAGTGCTAGCTGTGAGTGAGGTGAACCTACTGTAATGTAGACTGTTTGCTAGCTAGCGAAATAACGTTAGCTTGCAAGCTAACATATATATTTTGCAGCTATCATTCATATAGAACGTTAGCCTAACTACACCACAGACCCTGTTTGAAAAACAGTGAAAATGTTTAAGAATAGAATTATCCCCCTGCAGTATAAAATATGACATAACTGCAATGTTCTGTTAGATTTAAGCGGTAGCTAACTTTTGTCTTACATTGCAGATCATTGCAGGGATCTGATGGGGATAACGTCTTGATTTCAACACCAGTGCATAGGTCCAAAGCGAAAGTAGTTTGGTAGAATACGATCGCTTAAATTATGAGTCTGGTCCTATACACTGGCACTGAAATAAACCAATTTCAATGCAAGGACTCCAGGGACAGACCCGCAAAGACGCGCCGTTCTCGTAGCCTATTCACTTAGCGAAAATGATAGTGTTTTTCCGAAAACTCCTCTCGGGTTTTCGATACCTTAATCATGTCACCTATACTTAAATGATGCATGTGCGAGGAATAGTGATTGGCAACATGGGGATGCGCCAAGGATCTACTGTAAAACAGCACTCACCGTCTTTACAGTCAGATTCTATCTGCTGCTCTGGGCTTGCTACGTCTGACTGTTAGTCCCGCCCTCTCATTAGCTTAAGGACAAGGAAATACAGAAATAAATACATGCAGAAGTAAAAGAACACAGAAATAAATAAATACAGAAATAAAATAATATTTAAATAAATAAATACAGAAATAAATATATACAGAAATATATGATAATGGAAATGAATACAAAAAATTTATAAAAACAGAAATGAATGATCAAGGAATTAAATAAATAGGGAAATAATATTTATTAATACATTTATTATTATATTTTTATGCATAAATATATTTATTGATACATTTGTTTATTCATTCATTTATTTCTAATTTTGGCAGGTTTGGTCCTCCATAAATATCAACTAGCTGCTGGAGTTGAAATGAATAGTTCTCTTTCAGTCTCACTTTGTGCAACAATGGGGACGCGCATGCGTCAAGCATTCTAGAATACAAACACAATCATACCTAAGACCCTACAGATGTGTAGCAACTGGGAGCCCCGCCTCTCGTGCTATAAATTACCTAGCTACACCTGTATTTACTGATTTTATTGCTCTTCACATACTTCTGTGTTTGGTAGAGCTCATGGCTATTTTACTGGCTTTTTTCTAGTGACACATAGAAAGTGTTTTCATACCTTTCTTGAGCCTTGCTATCTGCTGCTCTCAACAACTTAACTCTCCATTTGGGTCATTTCCCCCCCGGGCGTTGTTGTTTGTAGTTTGTCACTGCAAGGTTGTGTTCTGTGGTCCAGAGACTGGGCTCTGTGCATTTATTTGCTTGGTGTGGTTGTGTTTCCTGCATTGTCCTCGCTCATGCGGGTTCTGCTCTGTGTTAGATGATTACCTTGGGGTGTGTTTGGTGTGTTCAGCTCAGAATGTGCATCTGCTATTCTGGGCCATCTCAGTTTGTGTGATTTCTATTGCCAGCTGCAACCAATTTCTATGCCGTCGGTTTGTGCGATTCCTATCAGCGACTGCACCTGGCCTCTCTCATCAGTGAGATGTTCTTCTGCGGCATTTGTAGTCCGTGTTGGGCTCCTCTGCTGGGCTCAGTTTTTTTGCTCTGTCTGCATCTGTAGCTTGTGGTGCGGGATGGTAGCCAGATTGGGCTCATGCTAGTTACTGGTGCAAGCTTCTCTGGTTGGACAGTGGTTGGTGGCTGCCTCTGAGCCCTGTGCCATTTCTGTGGCTGGCTCTTGTGGCTTCCTCTGGTGTGGATCTGATAGATTCCCTTGGCTAGCCCCACCGTTTCATTCCATGCTGCAGTGTTAGCTGCCGGAGTGCGGTGGACCATTTGTGGGTTGGTTTTGCCATCTTCTCCCTCTCGTTCCTGACGGTCACATTTTGGTAGCTTGTTTTCTGCCCTGCTCCTTGGTTTAGGTGGACAGGCACTCCTTGTTTTACTGATGTGTTGCCAGAGGTCAGAACTGGTTGTACTTTGTTCTCATGAGCGTTCTTTGCTGGTTTCGTGTTGTTGGCTGCTGCCTCGGCATGTGATTGTTCTCGTTTTCCATCTAGTTTTGCTTGCTGCCAATCTGCTCCATGGATTTTCTCCCTTTCCTCCATATGCTGCTGTACCTTGCTGTGCTGGTTGTTCGACGTGATGGCTACCTCTTTACATTTGGCAGGGTTCAGTTCAGCTGACATCTCCTCTTGTGGGGCTGTTACTGCTCCTGGAGTTTGCACGCTGTCATTGTTTTCTTTATGGCAGCCTTTTCTGGTTGTCTCGCATCTCCTTGGGTCTGACTATCAGTTGGACAGGTCCATTTCCTCCACCTTGTTTATTGGTTTTGCATTGGTTGCTATGGCCATGCTCACCAGGAGGAGCAAGTGAAGAGGGAGTGAGCACTCTGCATGCGTGAGCGCGGCTTGCCTTTATGCTGAGGCCAGGTTTTACCAATGCATGTGTTGGTGTCTCCATCAGTCTCATTCTTTTACTTTACCCTGTGGTCGAGGGATGAGGTTTCTCCCAGGATTGCCAGTGTGGGTGCCTGTGTGTCTCAGTTTGGCCGTTCTGCCGACTTGTTGGGCTTAGCGGACTATATTTTTTCCTTTATGGTTCTGTCTCTTCCGCTGGGATAGGGCATTAGAGATGTGCCTGGCTGCCTCTGTAGGGTAGTGAGTAGGGTGTCGGACCTCCCTTCTCTGTTGTGTACAGACTTCTGTTTGTCTCATGGGCACCCACCTTCGGGGATTGGTTTCATCCGTATCGGGGTCAGTTCTGAGTGTGGTGATCGCTTCGCTACTGAGGATGCTGGCGGTGTCTGTTGTGCTTCTAGCAGGGGCTCTGGTTGGTGGTTGGTCCTCCTTTTTTAGCCCCTCCCTGCCTTCCTGTCACTTTTACAAGGAGGTCGGGGGAGCTAAGCTCCGTTTGGACGTGGGATCTGAGTGCTGGTTGTTTGGGCGTTTGGCTGGTTGTGGCGGAATCATGCTTGCAGGTGGTAATGCACGCTACTCTGTTTCTCTCTCTCTCTGTTTGAGTGTTAGCCAAGCGTTCTTGTCCATTCGCAGTTGGGATGCAATATTCTGTTCCCTTACCTGGTTTGGTTTCGGAGTGTCTGTGTGCTTTCGCTCCTGCCTTTGTCTCCTGGGATTGATGGCTTCCCTGGTGGCTGTCATGGATGTAGCCAGTTCAGGTCTGCTGCTAGCCGTACACCTGAACCTATCACGCCATCTTCATCGGTCTTTACTAAGAGTCCCCCTCTGTTTCACTGTGCTGGCCAATGCTGTTTTTCCTGCTGTTTTTACAGGGGGATTCTTTGGGCTTTAAGTTTCATGTGTGCTTGTTTTTGATGGACAACTTCCTTATGGGGTGGGGGGCGCTGTGTGTTCGCTGCCCAGTGGGGGTTTGGCGCTGACGCAGATTGCACACTACCTTTTTTACCTGGAGCTTTTGGCTGTTTTTCTGCCAACTCACAAAGAGTGTGCCACTGTCAACAGAAAGGGGGAGAGCGTCCCAACATGACTGCTGACACACACCCCCGCTATCCTGCTGTTGGACCAAACCCAACACTCTGGTTTCTTCCCAACACCCATGTTTCCTCTCCTGGTTTGTGGCGCGCTTGTCTGTGGTGGGGGTCAGGTGTCGCCCCTTGGAATGTGTGGGTGCACTCTAGCAGGGGCATGGTGGCCCCTATGTGTGCTTGGTGGCTTTATCTATGGTTGGAATTTGCGTGGCTCTCTTGATTTTTTCCACTTGACTGTTTTGTGCTCTTTTTCTGTCACTGCCCCTTGCCTGGCGCCTTTGGTGTTTTTGGCTTGAAGGATGGATGGTCTGGCAGCCTTGCCCATTGGGCCTGTTTTCCTATGGCCTGTGTTTTTGAGCGGGTTGCCTCAGCCCCTCACGGCAGTATTCCGCCTATCCGGCTTAGCAGCACTGTTTATTGTCCCCATTGTGGCACTGAAGTGACCTACCGAAAGAAAACTTTAGATTATACCAATAACCTTTGTTCCCTGAAGGAGGGAATAAGGTGCCACAATTTGGGCCCCATGCCGTTCGAGTCGCAGTAAAGATTGGTTCTGAAATCAGTGAATACAGGTGTAGCTGGGTAATTTATAGCATGGGCGGTGGGGCTCCCAGTTGCTACACACATGTAGGTCCTTATCAGGTGGGATTGTATTTGTATACATAAATATGCTTGACGCATGTGCGTCCCCATTGAGGCTCCTGGTACCCGCCCTGATGGAACGAAGGTTATAGACATAACACAAAGTTATTGGTCATGTTTTAAAATAAATTATGCAAACAGGTTCTATATTTTATGCAAATGTCATTTATTTTGCAGTCCAGCATTTCTATAGCTAAATTTGAATTTGTGAACAGCATTTTGATACATTCTCTGCAATAAAAATGCATGTATTAAAAATATGATTGATACAAGTGAAATGTATTTCTATGTTCTAAATTCCATTTAAATGTGTTACTTCAATTGTTTAGAATGTCTCTAAACAGATTTAAGAAACTAAATGGCACAAGAACACTTAAAAATGCTGGTGGAAGTAATTAGAGGGAAATATGCAGGTTACAAAATGAAAATTAAGGCAAATTACATGCAAGAAAGGGATGATATATATATAAAAGGTTACATTTGCGAAAGAGGATAGCTTTTGGGAATAATGGAGTTGTTTCATGATCAATTTGTGCAGCTAGATGTTCATCAAGAAGGTCTAGTAAACGTTTATTGTAAAATTTAAAAAGTACAGTTTTACAGAGCTTTTGGAGAGTATTCATACCCCTTCACTTTTTCCACATTTTGTTAAGATACAGCTTTAATCTAAAATGGATTTCAACTGATTCATTGTTACTATAGAAAATGTGATGTTTTTTTTATTTTATAACTTTTGCAAATATTTTAAAAATTTGCTGTTGCTTGGTCATGCAGTATTGTGTGTAGATTGACTGGAAATTAATTATTTAATCAATTTTAGAATAACGCTGTAATGTCACAAAATGTGGGAAAAGTGAAGGGGTCTGAATGCTTTCTGAAAGCACTCTGTCTATAAGCCTCTAGGAAGTACAGTTGTGCTCAAAAGTTTGCATACTCTTGGAGAATTGATAATATATGTACCATTTGTAAAAAAAAAAACATGAGTAAGCAGGCAAAACACATGTCTTTTATTTTTTATGGGATTCACATTCAACTGTAGGTCATAACAGAATTGCACAATCATAAAACAAAAGATGGCAACAAAGAAAAAAATGAACTGACCCCTGTTCAAATGTCTGCATACCCTTAGTTCTTAATATGTACTGTATATTTAATGTATTGCCCCTTTAGCATCAATGACAGTGCTTAGGGTCATGGTTGTGCTGGAAAGTCCAAGAGCGTCCCATGTACAGCTTTCGTGCAGAAGAATGTAAATTGTCTGCCAGTATTTTCTGATAACATGCTGCATTCATCTTGCCATCAATTTTCGCAAGATTCCCCGTGCCTTTAGAGCTCACACACCCCCAAAACATCACTGAGCCACCACCATGCTTCTCAGTGGGGATGGTATTCTATTCACTATAGGCCTTGTTGACCCCTCTCCAAATATAGCGCTTATGGTTGTGACCATAAAGCTCTATTTTGGTCTCGTCACTCCAAATTACAGTGTGCCAGAAGCTATGAGGCGTGTCAAGGTGTTGTTGTGCATATTGTAACAAGGCTTTTTTGTGGCATTGGCGCAGTAAAGGCTTCTTTCTGGCAACTCGACCATGCAGCTCATTTTTGTTCAAGTATCGTCGTATTGTGCTCCTTGAAACAACCACACAGTCTTTTTCCAGAGCAGCCGGTATTTCTCCTGAGGTTACCTGTGGGTTTTTCTTTGTATCCCGAACAATTCTTCTGGCAGTTTTGGCTGAAATCTTTTTTGGTCTACTGACCTTGGCTTGGTATCAAAAGATCCCCGAATCTTCCACTTCTTAATAAGTGATTGAACAGTACTGACTGGCATTTGCAAGGCTTTGGATATCTTGTTATATCCTTTTCCATCTCTATAAAGTTCCATTACCTTGTTACGTAGGTCTTTTGACAGTTCTTTTCTGCTCCCCATGGCTCAGTATCTAGCCTGCTCAGTGCATCCACGTAAGAGTTAACAAACTCATTGACTATTTATTCCCAGACACTAATTGCTATTTAAAAAGCCACAGGTGTGGGAAATTCACCTTTAATTGCCATTTTCACCTGTGTGTGTCACTTTGCATGTCTGTAAGGCCAAACATTCAAGGGTATGTAAACTTTTGGGTGGGTGATTTCTGTTATCATTATGATTTAAATAGGAGCCAAACAACTATGTGATAATAAATGGCATCATATGATCACTATCCTTAAATAAAAGACAGTTTTTTTGAACGATCAGTCAAATTTTCAAAATCAATGCCAAAATTTCACAATTTCTGCCGGGGTATTTAAACTAACAACTGTATACTGATGACTTTACAAGTGTCTGGTGAAGAACATTTAAGGATTTCTAATGAGAAAATAAATCTGCTAAATCCGACTAATACTGAAAGATACACTTTTCCAAAAGTGGAAGGTCTGAATTTGTTTGGTGTTGTAACATCCACACAGGAATACTTTATCAACTTTTTTCATCATGAAAACTAAGGCAAAACCTTAACAAATGAAAATGAACATCACTTGTGTAGGGGTTCATTGTTTTATTAAATTAGAGGCAGCATTTCCTGTTTACTCTTTTTGGAATTAGTACCAGAAACAAATTGATTCCTTCTAACAATGTATTATCTTGGCTGCAAAGACTTTTATCATAGCCAGCCTTAATGGAACTATATAGGCCTATGTAGACTACCCTAGTCAAAAAATATTTTAGAATGTTTTATCATTATTTGTAACCATATAGGGATTTTTGTAAGTTTTCATATAGGATTTCGTCTTATAACGTTTTTGTAGGACCCAATTCCAAAAGAGCTAGCCTTTACAAGATTTTGATAGCAACACATCCTACAATATAAAAACTCCAATGTCACCAGATGCCAAAACATAATGGAATAATGATTTTAGTTTACACAGAGATTCATTTTAAACTAAAATCTCATACTTATTGATTTAGTCCAAAGGCATATCTGAAAGCAGCGCAATGGGCCAATCAAATCTATTCTGAAATTATAAATTATAATATTTAACACTGATTTAGTAAACAAAGCAATTCATAGACTATAGACTTACTAGTTTGATGACTTGGTAGTTTATGTAACCACTACTCTATATAGTAATACAGGAAGGGCCATTTACATAAAGGAATAGTTTGAAACTTTAGAGGTGAACCCCTAAATAATACCCTACACTAGTGTTGTCTGCCTACCTGCTATACCCTACACTACACAATTGTCTGCCTACCTACTATTCGCTACACTACTACACCATTGTCTGGGACTCCTCAAATGTACTTCCTGAAGACCGTTAGTTTTATATTTTGTTTCTTCAGTTTCATCCCTCCTTTTTCTAGGGCCCTAAACTCCCTGGCTTCCCCCACTGCCATCTGTTGATACTTTTCTGTCAATTTAAAATTATAAAATGCCTAGTGAAGATTGACATTGTTCAGTGAAAGTAAAATCAGTGGAAATGCAACCAAATCACTGTAACACATAACTTCACACCAGTAGGGTAGATGACGTCATTCAAATTGCATTATTTTGAAAGTATGGATGGCATGGGGAAGAGGGAGTTCTTTCAGCTTAATCACCATTGCGCATGGCCAATTCCCAAACTAGCCTCTCCCCTCCACGACTCTTCCGTCTGCCTAGCCTCACAACATGCGCATGCGTACTAACAATCTAGCGGCTCCTGGATAGGGAGAATCGGTGGGAGTTAGCTGTGTAATGGCGGCCTCGGTGTTGCTGTCTGCGGAGAACACCGGACCGACTTTTGTGGTCGGCAATTCAGGAGCAGTAGGGGCTCCAGGTAATGGAATAGGAGCACCGGGTCCTTCGTCTTGGAATAGATCATTGGACAGGGCACTAGAGGAAGCATCGGCAACTGGTTGCCTCAACCTCAGCGGCAGGAAACTGAAGGAGTTCCCGAGGAGCGCCGCCAACCACGACCTCACTGATACGACTCGGGCCGGTGAGTTGGGATCTAGCCTTGTGCGGTAGAATACATAGAAATGGCCCAACAAACATGTATATCATGAAATGTTAGTAACGAACACAGACGTACACTTCAACTGCAGCTGTGGGTACCAAACAAACCAGACTCGCTAAAAATAAGCTTGTTTGGACTTAGGGTATTTGTAGCTAGCTAGCATGCTACCTAACGTCAGGACACAGCTTGGTACTACATTACTTAGCAAGCTACATGTAGCTAATTCACGACGTTAGCAAGCGAGTGTCCAGACGGAGTTGGTAAACAGTTGGGTGTGTGTGAACGGGAATGACATTTCCTTATGAACGAATATCTCTGTTTTGTCTGATATTGTTAGTAACTACAGGAGTTCGGTAGATCGTCATAAATTGGTACCCCGATGTACTCAGAATTAGATATTATCGTTATATGTTTGGATTGTGAAAATCGGTAATGATTACTGAACTGAGTTTTTTAGACATCATGAGACGTGCGGGCATATGCAGCTGACGATGTTCCTTTTTTTGTAGAACTACCTCCCAGGATTAACAAAATGTTTGTACTGTAACTAGCTAAACAACTAACGTTAGAACTACTCGCTAGCTTAGTAATTATATGGTCAGCGCAACTTTCATCATCTAATTTCATACTGACATATTGTTAGATATGAAGTTTTAACGTGCATGTAAGATGCCATTGATACATTCCCAGACAAGTATAGTACCTAGCTGAAGTTACTTATCTTAAAAGTACGTGGCAAGAACTGACAGATTCAAAACTTATACAGTAGATGGCTAATGATTCCAAAGAAATATAGTAGCCACAAAATAACTTGGCATGTTATTTTTTAGATGTGTGGATTAGGAAATAAACGACGACAGGGAATGATTTGTATTTGATGTTTGTGATTTGAAGTGGATTTTTGCCAAGCTGCACTGCATTGTCCCTTACTGTTTTTCTATATGAATGTATTGCAGTGGACAGTCAGTGCATATGTTGAGGAATTCTAGCAGTCCAGTGTGGGATTTGAAACATTACTGCACCGTTTCCAAACAACCACCAAAAACGCACACAGTCACAACAAACACAACACAGTTAGGATGTCGCAAGTCATTAGCTTCCATAATTTCCAATTTTTGCCATTTCCCTCTTTTCGGAGTCTCACATAGACCTATCAAATGCCGTATTTATCCTCATGGGATTATTGCCCTGGCCCTGACACGGACCCCTAACACACAGCCACACAGTGTGTCAGAATGTATGAGGGCCGGTATTGATTATCTGAATGGAGAAGAGTGATCTCCATATCTTAAGTTCCTCTGCTGCATGTGTTACCAATTGGCAGCCATAGAGAAATCAGGAGAGGCAAGTGGTGGGGTAATGAGGTAGTGTGGCATGTGAGCCTGTGATGAGTAACTTGGCATGCAACCCAAAGGCTGGTGCGGTTTGCCTCGTTTAGCTTATCCCTAGGCTGTAGCTCACTGGGCTTACTAACGCAGTATTTTGGTAGACAACCTGCATTCAACTACCAATTTGTTAGAAAGTTTGTGGGATGTTTAAATAAATTAGATGGAATCAGGCGCAGCAGTAGAATGACCGACGTGAGGTGTGAAGTGATTTCAAATGCCCTTTAAACAGGGAGGGTTTCAGAAGTATTACAGGTATATTGTGGTATTTCGAGATGTATTTCCTCTTGTCACAGGGGGATGCAAAAACTCCACAATCAGACTTATACAGTGCATTCTCTATACATCTCTACGCTACAAATGAGTGAGGAAGCGTATTAAATCTTGTTTTCCATAATTATGAAACAAATTACTATGTATTGCAGACGACAAGCTAACTGAAATGATATTCAAACTGCACACAAAAAAAGACTATGTCGATCTTGCAGTCCCGCTTAAAAGTAACAGTACAGTGTGTGAACATATTTCTATGAAATATGACCGGTGTTGAAACGTGTTGGAATGGTGTGGGTGTATACCGGTTGTTTTAATGTGTCCATGCGGGTAGATCACTGATTGGCTTGGTCATGCTATTCAACAGGGCATCATTCATGTGTAGGGAAATAGCAAGCATACTTGAAAATGTCTGTTTGAGATTTTGAGCTGGGGCTTGGAATGTGTTCCAAGGCTCTTTTCAGAGGTGCTAAGTAGAATACTCTCGATAGCTAAACACTACCTGTTCAAGCACTAACTGATGGGTTCCTTAGTGGGGCTGCTGTGACCGATTTGGATGATGGCATCAATAAGAAGAGAATTAGTTGTGTTGAGACATTCTTGCCCTTGGATGTTCCCAGACAGGGCCAGCTTTGAGTTATTGCGATGCCTCCTCCAAATGAAAGGACTGATCTATACTGCCAGTACTGGTCCAAACATTAACAGAGCTAGCTTCCAAGTCGTCACTCCAGTTCACTCTGTTACCACCCGGAAAGCTGTTTCGGAGCACCAGATTCTGTACCAACACACGGGCTGCGAAACACCTACTAACACCTGGACATCAGACTGCCCTGAACAGTTAATCATAGCTGTCTCCTTGCACAGACCTGCACCATAATATCTATTTGCACCGTAATATCTATTTGCACCGTAATATCTATTTGCACCATAGTAACTTTCTGTGCCTTAGACTATGTACCGACTCAACCCTCACACACAAACACATCCACCAACAGACACAAACAACATCTCTCATACAGTACCAGTCAAAATTTTAGACACACTTACCCATTCAAGGGAATGGGTGTGTCCAAATGTTTGACTGGTATTGGACATCTGTTAAAGCTGCTACTTTATGTGTTAGAGGAGGGGGAAATCCTATGTAAAGCAGGATAATTTGTAAAGCAGGATCATTTTGGTGATATTGTGTTTTTAAAATATAATGTGTATACTAGCTGTCTATATCTGCACCAACACTCCAATATGAACCTGTTACAACGTTTTACAGAGATGATTCACATTAACTTAGCTTATTGACATTTCTGAACGGGAAACTCCACACCAACATTGTTGGCTGTATGGACAGGCTGTTCAATGGCAGAACTCATTTTTCTTTTTGGTTTCCGAAAAGCATAGTTTACACCAAATTGTGTTATAATACTGTAACAGCCCCGAAGTTCTATTTAGTTTAAGGCAAGGCAAGATTTTTTGTATAGCATGTTTCATACACGGGGCAGTTCAAAGTGCTTTACATTATTAGGCCAAAATGAGGCTGAGTTATTAGCTGAAAGCATTTGCAAACCTCAGCGGTTTGGCTGTAACATTTTGTTTTTTTTAGCATGTTAGACCTCATATTCCACCCACTTTTAGTGTTGAAGCATTGTCCAGACACTTGTTTTGATCAAAGTTAAATTTCAAAGATTTAATTGACTAGTTGGGTGCACAAGCTATATAACATTTATTTGCAGTGGCCATATAGTGTTTTAGGCTGTCAATTTCAGAGTTAAAAGATATTTAGCTGGCAAGTTATTGGCAAGTCTTACAGAAACCTGGCACATGCTACTCAACAGTGTGAGACTATTCAGTCATTGTGGCTAATGAACAAACAACAAGTGACTGTTTTTAAGGAACTAGTGGTAAGCTTTATAATGAATAATAAAGTAACAGGTAAAATGAAAAACCTGTTCTACTTCATTTCACACCCTAGTGCACTTGTTGACTTGCAGGAAGGGCCGTTTACAAAACGGAATAGCTTGAAACTTTAGAGATGAAGCCCTAAATATTTATCACTTCATAACGAACTTGCGTTAGCCCCGTAACTAGAAGTCTATGGGTGAACTAACATTCTGGTATCTGCAGACTTTGTCATTTTTCTAATGTTTAATTAGCATTGGCGAGCAAAACTACCTCTCACTTCTGTCTTACTGCATATAGACATGTAAAATTGCATCAACAAGTTTTTCTGAAATTCAGAATGTAGATAATGTGCTAAATTAACAAAACTCTGGACTACCACCTTAACAAAACAACCCAAAATGTAAAATATTTAATTGTAATCATTAAACAAAATGTGTAAACGCTTTGAAAGTGTTTGGTGTGCGGGCCATGGTTATAAATGTGTTAGTAAGTGATTGTACGTTATGGGACCAGATGAGACAGGCTATCCATGTCTCGGTCTATGAGTGAGTTTGGTCTGTTAGCCCCGGGCAGTCTGCTGAACATTGTTTTCCGTATGCATTGACTGAGGAATTGGAGCATAGTCAATTCAGTGTGTATGCACAGCAGCAGTCAGGGTGCAGGCGCTGTTGCTCGGTGGCAACACACACAGTTGAAAGTGCCAGACCCCTTTTACAAAGGAAGAGAGAGGACGGAGGGGGAGAGGGAGGGCAGCGGAAAGAAGGAAAGCCTCAATCTTGACTTGGTTAACTTAGCTGAAGCCTCTCCTGTTGTTCTCTATCTGTTGCTCAGACAGATCTGGGTCTCTTTTGCCAGATGGAGTGGTTATCTCAAGGAGGAACTCACTGGACAAAATTAAGCAATTAGGAGGCTAAAGGCTGATCCGAAAGGAATTAGGCCGACTATAACATCTTGTGCTCTGTATGTTTAACTCTTTCCTCAGGATTATAATGCAGTCGCCTAGGTGGATTAACCGTGTTTATGTTTTTCCTGTTACAGGCAACCTAACCAGGGATAAACTGACCTTATTAGTTCAGGCCCTAGTTGTAACCTGTATTAGTCCAGGTCCTAATTACCGGTTTGGTAGCCTAGTACAGAAAAGCCATAAGCACAGTTAACCCACTTAATAAAAAGCAATCTGTCTTATCTCACAACCAGTGCACAACTTCATTGTAGGTAAGACAATTTACTTAAATATGCATTCTGTGATTTTTGACCACTTGTAAAAATGGTGCCGTCGAGCCAAAGTGGGTCCTGAAAATTTTGTGTTATGTAAGTGCCAACATGTGCCCGTGTCATCAAAACCATCAGTTTTCAACCTTGAAATTTCTGAATTATGATAATGACTCTACTTACAGATTAAGCGCACATAAACAATGCATCCATCTTAAAATGGGAGGTTCACATTTATTTTTGGTTATTTGCAAAAGCCCTGGAATGTTTCTTTAAATGGATAAGTTGGAATTTTGGCATAGAATAACCTTTTAGAAAGTTGCCATCTAGTGTTAGAGCAATGGACAGGGTATAAACTCCCGGCCTAAAAAATAATTACACGAGGGTATCCCAGTAGTATCATCTTTCTCCAAAATAGTGTGGATTTGTTCTCTTCTTCCTGCAACTTGGGTGGAGGCATGGGTTTCCTCCATATTTCTGCTTCTATACTTTTCTTTTCAAATTAGCAAAGGTATGTGAACCACTGTAGGGTTAAGTGAGGGAATCGGGACATAAGCCCCATGTTTCTGTCATTGGACCTCTGTCGGTGTGGTGGTCTCAGGTTTGAGAGAGAGCGCCTTGTCAGCGTAGGAAAGCAGCAACTTCCCGTATCCCGGAACCTCACACAGCTGCAAGAGATAAATATAGACGGGTTAGCTGGGAAAGCCATCGGGATACAGCAATATCCAAATATGTGAAAGACACACACATGCAGAAATACTTGCACGCAGATGTGTGTATAAACAGGAGTTGACTGAAATATGATACTCTTCATTTTAGAAGTTGACCACAAAGTAGTACAAAACACACACTGATGGAATACAAGCCCTTACACACAGACAAACAGACACACACACAGACAAATAGAATTACTTGCACACAGGCGTGTATGTGTGTATATATAAACAGGAGTTGACTGGAATCAGATATACCCTACAGTTTAGAAGTTCACCACAAAGTAGTACAAAAACAAAACACATGGAGTGCAAGCTCTAACACAAACACACACACAGAAAACTAGCTCAAAACCATGTGAAGACATAAAAACAGCAGTTGAAATGTCTACCTCAAACAGTCTGGGAAGGTCCCTTTGTATTTTCCCCCATGAAAATGTCCGTATACCACAACTTATTTCTCACGCATACCCTTTAATTGAGTATTATTCTGAAGCTTAGTTTTACAATAATCTATTAGACACATTTCCAGAATGTTCAGCTCAGTAGAACTGGGGATAGGCAGAGAGGGGCAGTGGCTGGTGGCGTGACGTGGGGTTAGGTAGGTTTGGTAGGTGGCCACTGGCTGGTGGCAGTGGTGCTCCTGCTTTGAGGTCAATGGATTTAGTATACCAGCGTTACATAAATGCTCATAACCAAGGCTCTTGATTGGTGGAAGCACTCCCCTCTAATCTCGTTGGTACTGGCAAAATGGTTGAGCGAGCAATTTCTTAAGAACAGAACAGTTTGACGAGGTGTTAATCAGGGACAAATGTCTGAATTGTCAACACTACAGAACGGAACAAATGTAATGTGCATAAGAATGTAATAATAATTAATTTGCCCATGCCTCTGCATCAATAGCTTTCAGAATGTCTTTAATCTTTTAATAAATAGAAGCATATTATTCTTGAGTCAGCTCTTATATGCCTGAACGGTTCATAATAAGAACTGTTGTTCTTTCCTCACATCTGCTCTTCACTCCTCCAGTCTACCTGATGCATCTGTTTTTTTGTGAAATCTAATAGTGTATACCATACACCTGTCTAGTAATGTCTTAATGAAACAAAAATATCACAATAGGTAATAGAAATCAGACTTGATATTGGTATAGGGTCTCATACACCTCAGCTTTTAGCCAATCAGTATTAATGATTCGAACCAGCAGGTTTATAATACACAGTTGATTAAGTAGTATAACTGGAGAATAAAGTGTTGTATATTGACATCCTGTCATTTGTCATAAGGGTAAAATAACTAGCACTGGAAAAAATTATGGGATGAAGGAAAGGGTGATAACACAGCAAAAGCTTCCATTGCACTCGTATCACAACTCATGGGACACAGACCTAAAACTAATTATGACGAGACATCATCACCAAATGTAATCAAACCAACCAACCTGGCTTATGGGCTGGAAAACACAATTGAATAACAGAGTAAAACCGGGTACAAAATGACGTGTAAAGACACAAGGTGCCATGATGAAAAACACTGACTGAAGTCGGATTTGTCCAAAACAACATCTAGTCCTACAACCAGAACACAAGATGCACATGAACCAGATTTAGTCTTCATGTTTTCAGCCCCTGCTAGGTAGCTATTGATTCAGAACACAGCACCAATAGCGTTAACAAGTACTTGAAAGTTGACTGAAGATAAGTGCGGTTTTGTTAGCCTATTATTAGGCCGGAATGTGTGTGTGTACCTCACACATTCGACCAGGCTGCATACAGAGAGGGCCTGTTTTTTTTTTAGCTTCCTAGCATCATACTGTTATTAAGCTCTGTCTGTTAGACAAGCACCAGAAGAGCTGTTTGAAGATTTTGTGGCTTTTGATATGATGTGTTTGTGAACTCCCCTTTATTGCTTTTGGTTTGGTGGCTATTTTGAGTCTGTGTATGTAATGGCCCTTTGCCTTGCTGTCTGTAACAAAGTATTATTTTCACATGCAGGACACATTCAATTGAACTGAACACCTCATACGTGTTGTTTCTTAAAACCATCTGCTGGAAATATAGATTGGATAATGATGACCCCTGGTTAAATGCTTATCAAGAACTTTTCACAGCATTGCATTAGGAAGATCCTATTAGTGAGAACATTCCCATCAGCAATCCCCAAATAGCTGCCCAATGTCTATTGTCCCCCTCGGTCAGCTAAGCTAACATTTTGTAAACAGTATTGAAATATGTTGAAGTGGTCACAATAGCTGGAGATTCTATATAAGATTTTATGCAATCATGCCTTTATATTGGGAACTCAAATGACAACACTGCACTAAGTTTGAACGTTTTGCAAGTGTAGCGCTCCGAAGAAATAGCTTCCACTCTGTATGCTAGCATTAATGTTAGCTATGTGAATTGTGGGCAGGGATAGGGGGATTGTCTATTACTTTATTACTGTGAAAAGTTCTTCAATACAGCTACAAGTTAGGGACATCTTCGTTTGCCAGATATTTAGAAACAAGTTAGATATTCCTAGTTAGCAAACTCTGTAAAAACTAAATTGTTTTATTTTATTCAGCTCGTTGACCATTAAGACAACTGGGACACACCCAGAACCGCCATTAGGCGCACTGTCCTGTAAACACTTGCGTCAATCACTGTCTGTGAGGGATACAAATCCCACGGCATTTGGTTCTCAGTGAACATGACCCGGGCTCTTTCCCCCACCCAAGCCTTTCTACCGCCCTGACCAATAACCCCGGCCCCAGGCCGTTGTAAACAATGTGTTCTCAACTTACTTGGTCAGAAAAAATGGTTAAATTGAAACTTTTAGTCTGTCACAGTGCTTTAATGATGGAAGAGAACCAGGCAACTCCCCATTCTGGTCATGTAAGAGTTGAATCAATGAATGGCATGTCATCTCCGTGTCTCTCTCCTTGTTCAGACCTGTCCCGTAACCGTCTGCCAGACCTGCCCGTGGAGGTGTGTGTGTTTGTGTCTCTGGAGCACCTGAACCTCTACCAGAACTGCCTGCGCACATTGCCTGAGAGTCTGCTTAACCTCCAGGCCCTCACCTACCTGAACATAAGGTAATGGTGCTCATACACCCACACCTGCTTTTCCCTTAAGTCTGCTTTGGGATCATTAAAAGCTGATTTACTACAATATCTGCTGAACGAAAGGTCCCAGAAAGAAAAGAGTCCCATTATTATTTATTAATGGAAATGTCAGGGAAGGGAAACCCATTTAAGCGTCATTCATATCTGTTTCGTTTTCTGCCCTGAGAATCAATATAGTGTGTTACCATTTTGGATTTATACCAAGGAAATAGAGACTATGTAAAGGTTGGGTAAACTGTCACTAGTTACTCAATAGGTTAATTTGACTGAATTACAGTGGTGCATGTGTATTTGTCAGTCGTTACGCATTTATTTGTCAAGTGCACAGCATACCGAGTCTATTTTAAGTTGCTAAAGTGAAACATGCCTTTATAACCCCAGTTGGTAAATACAATAATGTAAAAAACAGTTGTGCTTTCCATAAAAAAAAAAATTGCAAGTTGAAATAGAAGCCTGCCTCTCATTCAACATTCTTGTGCATATGCAGCACTAGGCAGGCTATTCGAGCGGATGGTGCAGTTGGATAGTTAGCGCCTTGCACTATAGCTACGTCAATGCAGGTAGGAGTTCAAATCCTTGTTGCGGCACGCCCACAATGCTTGGGGGTGTTGCATGTAGCGGTGCAAATTGGCCCAGCATCATCTTTGATTGGTCGGGCCAGTGTTGGACCTCGGTCTACCATCTTTTGGTAGGTTGGGCACCTTGAAGCTCAGTTACGTTTTTTTGCCCAGTGAATGGCCTCTCCTCCTTGTGCTGATTTACAGTTGAGTCCTGGTGAACATATTACTCAACGTTATAAGGCATGTCTTAACTTGCTTCATACTAGCCTATGCAAAATCTGAACATCAAAACCAACCAACAATTTCTCTCTTCTATTTGTTTTCATATAAACTTAATTTCCTTATCTAGAAGTCAAAGGCACCATCCGCGCTAGTTTCTGCTGCTTTTGATTTCCCTTCTAAATGTCTAACAGATATTTTAATCTGTGACTTATGGAATTGCTGGTGTGATGGTACATCAGAGTAAATACAGATGTACTCATATACAGCTCTGGAAAAAATTGAGACCACTGCACCTTTTTCTTTCCTTTCCAAAAATGTCGAAAAGGAAGTTTTTGAGTGAGGAACAGAAGGGTTAAAATTAAGAGACCACGGCAAATTGAACGCTTCTGTTCCTCACTCAAAACTTTCCTTTTCAACTTTTTTGGAAAGGAAAGAAAAAGGTGCAGTGGTCTCTTAATTTTTTCCGGAGTTGTATTTAGAAGTGTACTTGTAGAACGATGGCCTTTGCATGCATGCATACCACACACACCCGGTGCAAAAGAGAGGTGGTGCCAGAAAGCAATTAAGCGTCCCATACCAAACCCTCTTCCTGATATATTGCACTGCCTTTGACCAACATCGGCCCCAGTCAAATGGAGTACCATTTGGACTGCACATATGTTCGTTCATGACCAAAGACTAAAGAAATGGTCTGCTAGAACAAAGAGGAACATGTCTACTGAACCCACGTGATTAAGAGGATAGGTTTGCAATAAAGGTCTTCAACAGAAACCTGTTGTATAGGAAGCATTCACAGACAATAGTAATAGAATGTGGAGAACATTGTCACAGCTTTCGTGACTTACCTTGTTTGATCAAAATTCAATAACATTCACCATTGCTACGCTCAACATATTAAATCAACTTCCACAATTGAATTTGATTGAAGCAATGAATTAACTGGGGACCTCAGTAAAAACATGTCTTCATTTTCTTTGTTTTTTTCCTCTTATTCATTTACTGCTCCCAATGCGTGCGTACACATTCCTACCCTCAATCCCCTCAACCGGATCCAGTCGGAACCAGTTGTCAACCCTGCCTGGTCCGGTGTGCAGTCTACCATTGAAGGTCCTGATCGCCTGTAACAACAAGCTGGTCTCCCTTCCCGAAGAGATCGGCCAACTACGACTGCTCACAGAACTAGTCAGTACACCCCAGTATGCGCGCGCGCACACACTTGAAATACTTTATTTGAGTCCACAAGTCATTCGAATTCAAACAATATAAAGGTCATGGTTATAAATATACACCAATTGGTACAGGAAGCTACTCTTTCTTCAAACGGCCAGTCAGGCTGCCCTACGTGTTATACATGTTTGCAGCGGTAACCAAAGCTGTTCAAGCTTGACCGTTCAGCTGGTGTTTGAGGACCTTATCAGCAAAGGTCTGCTTCATTGAGAGGTCAAATGGTCTGCCCACTTCCAAGATGAGTGCTCTACATAAGCGCAACTGCTTAGGGACATAGAATGTAAATGTTTTAGTTTTTTAAGACAGGAAAACACGTGGACATGAACATCAAAACTCTACCTCTTTTTGTCTCTCTCTCTGTTACACACACACACACACACACACACACACACACACACACACACACACACACACACA
>JACXGI010011998.1:0-23709 GCA_016801175.1 Esox masquinongy | reverse complement strand
TGTGGTTGTGATGGTTGAGTCTGGGTTGGGTATTGTTGTCTCTCTATTTGTAAGATTGAAAACTGGGTGAGGGGGCTAGGATGCTGGATAGGTGGGTCCAAATGAGGACTTGGAGTTACAGGACGGTGGTTTTGAGTGATTGAGTCGAAATGCAAGGTTTGTGTGAGTAGAAACGGAGTCACCGGTTCTCTTGGTTGGGAAAGGGAATCATTGCTTTGGTCTAAAGAGTGGGTAGAAGGATGCTGAAATGAGACCAGAGACTTGGTAACATTGACGATGGGATTAATGGGCTGGTCAGTGACTTGATAAAGGATATGCATGATTGATGGCTGATTGTCGATGCTTGGGGATCCAAACTGTGGAAAGACATATTGTCTTTGTGGGAAAGAATCCTGGCTTGTAACTGGAGGTAGGTTGTATGCCAATGTTGTCGGGGGAAGGATTATTTGAAGCCGTCTGAGTAACTCTAAAGGTTGATACAGAGGAGGGGGGGGAGGTGGGGGTAGGGGTTGTAGGACTGGAGGTTTGATCTGTGTGACTGCACGCTGAATTGGATTGGCTGAGTCCTGGTCCAATAGGAGGTGAGAATGAAGGTCAGGTGGCACTAACCGTCCTGTCTGCCCTCCGAAGCGACCTGTTAATCCTGAAGCTGACTGCCTCAGAGATCCGAGCAGTCTTAAAGTGTCTAGAATAGACACTGGGGTGATGTCTTTGCTTGAGTTTCTTGGAGATGCCTGGACTGAAAATAGAAATAATTGTATTAAAACACAATGCATTTTAAAAGGAAACTTATCAAGAATAGCATTGCTTTTACTGGGTTTCTAGGCTCAGTGATTAAGATGAAAATCTAAAGCAGCACATTACTCAAGAATACTGTTGGTGCTTGTAAATACTTCAAAAGGCAGTTAATACAAGGATTTGCCTCTGCTTGATACTATGTTTATGTTTCTGACTCTACACACCAGGACTTTTTCCCTGTAGTGGAACATTTGACTGGGTCATTTCAAAACTCTGAACTGTAGGCAGGGGAGTCCTCTGCTCTGCTTCATGGTTTGTAACCTGCAATTTGTTAAAAAGGTATTTGTCAGATTCATGAAATTTGGCATTAGAAATGCATAAAACACTGAGCCACTGAAAACCGGCTCAAAGCAACAAGGACGTAACTCATGGTTTATACTACACAGTGGTAGACTACAAACAATGGCAGACTGCAAACAATGACAGAATACAAACAATGGCAGACTACAAACAATGGCAGACTACAAACAATGACAGACTACAAACAATGACAGACTACAAACAATGGCAGACTACAAACAACAGCAGACTACAAACAATGGCAGACTACAAACAACGGCAGACTACAAACAATGACAGAATACAAACAATTGCAAATTACAAACAATGGCAGACTACAAACAATGACAGAATACAAACAATGGCAGATTACATACAGCTGCAGACCACAGACAATGGCAGACTACAAACAATGCAAAAGACAATTCAGCAGACAAGCGATGAAGTTTCACATCCACCACGTTGTTACTCACTGAATATAAACTCTGTCTATGCTGCTTGTCTCTATCAGCTGGGTCATCTTTAGCTGAAGATAGAGAAGATAACGATGAGCAGAGTAAGGTTGTCAGTGTACATGCTTTTGTCCGCAAGGATTTTACTATCCTGTTGGGATTATAATAATACAAATACTTTTTTTGGGGGGGGTATTCTGTAGTTCCAAGATATCATTAATACCAGAGATGGTGAGCATGACTGTTCTCTGCTGTCTTCCCGCTCTGTTCTCAGCAGTACAGTGGTAGTCCCCAGCATCAGACACCTCAATATTGGAGATATGCAGAGCCCCATCATCTATCACACATGAAGGCCAAAGGTCACACGTTCACCAAGCCTCTCCTTACTTTCCATACCGCCCTGTTTCTGACAGATCTGTCACCGGCTCACCGTCGACATGCCTCTCTGGGGTTCGGATGATGGAGGCCTGGGAGTGTCCCCTGGTCCAGATGTACCTGATGGGGACCTCCCCCACTGCCCTGCATGGCAGGACCACCGAGGACCCCTCTGAGCTCCTGACTGCCCCCATGAAGGACACTATGATGGGGCTTACTGAGCCCGGGAGTGAGGGGGGAGAGAGAGAGCCCCACATCATATAATCAACTTACTACATTCAGATTATAAGCACCTCGACCACGCATGCGCCTGATCTTCACATCCAGGTAATGTGATACATGAAATATAGGCCAGATTTTTCGGATGAAAAACACCATTCAACCTTATTTGGTATTTAGACGTTTACAACCCCCATTTCCAAATAACATTGGGACGCTGTGTAAAATGTAAAGAAAAACAAAATGCAGTGATGTGCAAATTGTTTAAACCCTATGGGCCGGTTTCACAGACACTGATTATGCCTAGTCTAGGACTAAAAAACCAAGTTCAATAGAAAACTCCTTTGATCTTGTTATTTTAGTCCTAGACTAGGCTTAATCTGTGTCTGTGAAATCGGCCCTATATTTAATAAAATATAGTACAAAGACAACATATCAAAATTTGAAACTGAGACATTTTATTGTTTCTTGAAAAATATATGACCTCTTTGAATTTGATGCCAGCAACACATTTCAAAAAAGCTGGGACAGGGGCAACAAAAAATTGGAAAAGTAATGCTAAGAAAAAAAAACCTGGTGGAACATCTCAACTAATTAGGACAATTGGCAACAGGTCAGTAACATGACTGGGTATAACAAGAGCATCCCAGAGAAAATGGGTCTGTCAGAATTGAGGATGGGAAAGCGTTCACCACTCTATGAAAGACTGATCATTCAAAGTGAAACAGTTTAAGGTAACAATTCAACGTAAAATTACACAGAGTTAGGGGATCTCATCATCTATGGTACATAATATCATTAAAAGATTCAGAGAATCCGGAAAAATCTCTGAACGCAAGAGACAAGATTGAAAACCAATATTAGATGGCCATGATCTTCTGGCCCTCAGATGGGACTGCATTAAAAATGAACATGATTCTGTAGTGGAAATCACTGTATGGGCTCAGGAACACTTCCGAAAACCATTGTCTGTGAACACAGTATGTCGCTGCATCCACAAATGCAAGTTAAAACCCTACCACGCAAAGAAGAAACCATAAACAAGATCCATAAACACCATCGCCTTCTCTGGGCCAAAACTCATATAAGATTGAGGAGAAGTGGAAAACTGTCCTGTGGTCTGACGAATCAAAATTTGAAATAGATTTTGGGAATCACGGATGTCGCGTCCTCTGGCCTAAAGAGGAGAGGGACCATCCAGCTTCTTATCAGCCAACAGTTCAAATGCCAGCATCTGTGATGGTATAGGGGTGCATTACTGCACATGGCATGGGTGACTTGCACATCTGTGAAGGCATCATTAATGCTGGACAATGCACACATGTTTTGGAGCAACATATCCTGTCATCCAGACAACATCTTTTTCAGGGAAGGCCTTGCTTATTTCAGCAAGACAATGACAAACCACATTCTGGACGTATTACAACAGCACGGCTCCATAGTAAAAGAGTCTGGGCGCTTAACTGTCTTGCCTGCAGTCCAGACCTGTCACCCATTAAAAACATTTGGCACATTATGAAATGAAAAATATGACAAAGGAGACCCTGAACTGTTGAGCACCTGAAATCCTATATCAAGCAAAAATGGGAAAATATTTCTCTTTCAAAACTACAGCAGTTGGTCTCCTCAGTTCCCAAACGCTTACAGAGTACTGCTAAAAGAAGAATGATGCAACATTGTGGTAAACATAAAGCATTTTTGAAACGTGTTGTTGGCATCAAATTCAAAATAGGTTTGTATTTTCCAAAAGCAATAACATTTCTCAGTTTCAACATTTCATATGTTGTCTTTGTACTATTTTCAATTAAATACAGGGATAAATGATTTGCACATCATTGCCTTCTGCATTTATTTGCATTTTATGCAGAGTCACAACTTTTTTGGGTTGTATTATACATACATAGTTTTATTCAAGTAAACAACAACCTTTTAAGTGAAAAGTATGGATTGGTCTGAAGCTGAGAAAGACTATTTACATGAGCAGAACACGGCCTAATCCACCCATGCTTTTCCAAGATTTTCCAGCACAGAGCTTTGCTCAACTACCGTAATTGGTCTATTGTACATCAAACACTGTGTAGGCAGATTGCTTAGGATTCAAACCTTCTCAAAAATGTAAACACAGAGAAAGTGTTCCCACAATAATTAATTTTTTTACTTCATAAGAGTCGAATTGGATTCTTCAAATACCATACTGAAAATGTCCTATCCCATTAAATTTTAAAGCTTTTTTATTATATGAAAACAAGTTCTGCTTTTACACTTATAGCCAAGATTGATTAAGTTGTTTGCCTTAAGGAACTCTCAGGTGTGCTGCCAAACCTTTCCCAGTGGGGATACGTTTTTAAATACTCATAAATGTTACAAGTGGAATACACATTGAGTTTTGACTGGAGCACCAGTGCATTGCTGCATTCAGAATTAGCTGCCGTCACCATTGAGGGTCACACACCTCAGCTGTTTCTATCATGTTCGCGTCCTTCTGAGAATGACTATCATGTACAAGTATGCATCAATATACCACATCCTACTCCTCAGAAACAGGGCATGGCTTTGTGTTTGTGGCCGGACATTGACAACACAGAAATCTGCTTGTTTCTAGCTCAAATAAAATACCTATTTTATTTTTTCTGTATTTTGCAGGTTTGTGACTCTTAAAGGGGCACAGATGGATGAGTCATCAAGAGTTTTTCAAATAATACCTATTTAATCTTAAGTAGAAAATTTGTCAAAGAATAACTTTAAGCTACAGTACATATTCATTTGTCAGAGAACTGTACTGATCAGCACCAGGCACGGTGCCACTGGGGGGGGGGCATTGCCCCTCCAGATAGAATCTGTGCCCCCCCACTTCTGTTTCCCCATAAACACTGCAAATGGTATATGAATTAGATATCCCCCCTGATTTATGAAAAAAGCCCCCTCAGTTATTTGTTTCTGCAGCCAGGCCTGATCAGTACAGTAATTGATAAATGTTAACAAAACATGAGGTTATTGGCTTATGTCGATGATACACAGGTAGACCACTGTTCTCATACAATCCTAATGATGTACATTTTGTACATTAGAGGGCATAAAATATGCACTTGTTTTGACCAACCTGTCTTAGAAAGATTATTTTAATAGCAGGACAATGAGTTGTTTGATAATGTTGGAATCCTAAGCGATCTGCCAAACCATGTTGAAGTGCAATAGATCAACATAGTTACTATAGTAGGTGAACACTGCTAAAACCTATGGTAGGTCATGGCAGTGTGGTGCTCATGTGAATTTCCTTCCATGGTTTGGTCTTAAGACCGATCAATGCTTCTCACTTAAAACATCAAGTCTTTAATTGGTAAACTACCATCAAAACGTCTGGGCTTGTTGCTGTAACATCACCCAGTTTATTTCTTTCTGTCCAATTCCCATTCCTGGGCTTCTTTGGTTGGCTTAGACAACTTTCCCAAGCCATTTCAGTATTAGCATGTGGACTCACCCTAAACATCCCCTCAAGAAACTCCACAGCCATGTCCTTGTGGGCTATACACATGTTAATAACAAAACACTTATCTATTTCCACCATTTGCAAGGATAAAGGCGTATAATTTGGAGATTGTGTACTTCCTGTTTTGCCATAGTTTTAGGTAGTTTGAGATACAGTTAGATTTTTTACACAAAAATCCAGTATAGTAGTAATCTTGGTAAAATCTTGACTGATCATGACAAGTGTGTTGTGTACCACCAAGTAAGTGGATTAATACATTTATACTGAACATTTTGTAATTTTGTCTTAGATGTTAGGTTAAGGAGCTTCAATCAATCCTAAATATTACTATCATACCAAATCAAATGTGTCTACTGTACTGGGTGAGGTAAGTTACCAGCGACACGTAGAGTAGCTGTTCTCTGGTCATCCCCCACAGTGTTGGAGGCTTCACAGGTGTAAGTGCCCTCGTCATAGCTCCTGACAGACAGGATGGAAAGGGTAGCATTTCTTACCCTGAGAACGGAGAAGGTCATTCATTACCACAACAAGATTAGTGGTCTCCTATCTTAATCAAGTGAAAGGGTCCTGACAGAACACGTTGGAAGTGATCAATAGCACAAGACCGTGTTCAGCCTCATAAAGCCCCCTTGTTAACCCTGAACCTACCCCACAAGGATCTTTCCACCAGTCTGCGTGGAGCGTCCCTGTTTGGACCAGGTGATGGAGGGGAGAGGCAGTCCCCAGACCTGGCAGTGGAACACCACCTTGGCCCCTACAGGGACAGTCACCACCGGGGGCCACAGCCTCACAGAAGGGGGAACTGGCAGGGTAGAAAGAGGGGTGAAGAGGAGGAGGAGAAAGCTGGGGAGCATGCTGCTACTCCACCTACAGAGGAGGTATATCTCAGATAAATGAACTGAGACTTGGATGTGCATGTATGAAGGGAAATGTGTTACTGTAACCTACCCAGAACGGTGAGTCGGGCTGTTCTGGAGTTCACAAAACGGTTCAGGTGTACATCGAATGCTCTGCAGAAGTACACTCCGCTGTCTGTGTCGTGGACACTGGAAAAAAAGAGGTTAGTAGATCCTCTTTAACCTTTGACCTGACTGGTACAGTATGAATGGAGGACTAGAGTAATAAAGAACAATAATCATACACATACTAAATGATGTACAGTATATACTGTGTTTTTACATACAGTATGTATGTTAGTACAAGCACACAGGCACTGCACGCCCGCACACCTGCGGAAGATGAGGTCTCCACTGTGCCTGACAGTAAAGTGTGTCCTGGGAGTGAGGGAACGGTTGTTTTTGAACCAGGACACTGGGGTTGGAGCCCTACTGTAGGGAGGTCTACAAACCAGAGTAACAGACTCTCCTTTCTTCACTGTCCGGTTTGAAGGCTGCTGGACAAAGCTCCACCCCATCACTGGGGAGAGGAAAGGAAATACGTTACAGATGTCAGATCTTAACTTGAACAGCCTGTTGCAAGTCATTTAAAATGTGTATAGTGCATTCGCTGATAAAAAGGCTTTTGAAGTTTGTCATTTCAAATTTATGATTTGAATTTTCTTTACAAAGTATATAGTAATCCTACAAAAATGAACACTAATGAAAAACTGATTAATAGTTTTCATTTCCTGTTGCTAAAAGTTTTCTGCTGTGGCAAACTGGCTCAAATTAAGATCTTACATCTTTATATCTGTGCTGTATGTGCCATGCATTTAACTTATGAATGCTGAATCTGTGACTGTTGAAAATAACACTTCCCTGGGCTTTTCTTCGGTAAAGATGATAGTTTTGGTTTAATATTTCAGTTGGATTGGTATACCATACCTGCTGGAAGAAGAAAAGCAGACTGAGACCTGACCATCTCCCTGTCGTTCCTGGCTTCACAGTAGTAGGAACCTTTATCTTCCTCAGACACGTTCCTGGGAATGAGGAGAGCAGAACATCCCTTTTATCACCTTTTACATGTGTCTTAAAGATTTCAAAACGTTGACGACATTATAACGCCACAAGGATCTCCCCACCTGAAGACCAGTAGCTGTCCCCCGTTCTGCAGACTGACGACAGAGCCGTTCGTCAGGAGACGGCTGTCTTTGAACCACTGCACGGTGGCCACTGGGAAACCTCGGACAGCACAACGCATGGAGGCCTCTGTCTCTATGGCGACAGTGATGTTGTCAGGGCCCTTGGTGATCTGCAACCTAGTAGGGACTCCTGCAGACACAGTAGAGAGACACACAGACGGATGACAAATTAAACAGGAAACCTGAATAAATGAGTGGAGGAACAAAACAAATGCAGATGCTTCTATACAGGTGGACTGCAGGATACAATTAAACAATTAGCATCCTGTCGTGCTCTGTGGCATGTATAGAAACTCTGTCCAGGCCCTGTTGATCTCGATTCTGGATTATGATGGCAAGAGAAAACCATCTAAGTGACTTTGAAAGCAAGTTCATTATTGGGTCTCTTCCAGGATGACAATGCCCCAATTCTCAGGGCATGATGGGTCACCAAATGATTTGATGAGTAGGAAAATGATGTGGATCATATGCTATGGCCTTCGCAGTCACCACATCTCAACCCAGTGGAACACTTATGTTATATTTTGGATTGAGAGACTCGTAGAATCTATGCCAAGGCACATTGAAGCCGTTCTGGCGGCTCGCGGTGGCCCAACAACACCTTACTGAGACACTATATGTTGCAGTTCCCTTCAATTTGTCACCCATCTACAGATTTTATCCACGTCCTATTTGGATGTTGGTCCACCACCTCAAGCACAAGACTTTTGTGTAGATTCTGCCATAAATTTCTTATTGGGATATATTTTAAAGACAGTATAGTGACAATATCCTCAATACATCTCTTAATAAAACTGATGATAGATTCAGTGAAGCCATCAATGATTTCCCCAAAGGTCTTCTATGAACATTTTTGAATCCAGCTTGTCCAAACAGTTGTGTAAAATGGATACTGAATGCTCAGACCAGCTCTGTGAAGTCCTTAGGCAGGAATCATCAGGAAGGGGTTTGGTCAGCATGAGTAACTAAAAGGTAGTGCAGGGAAGGGCCTTGTAGCAGTTCCAAAAAAGAGATTAAGAGTAAGCAAGTGTATTCACCCCACGTGTTGAACATGGTAAAATTGGGGAGCACCTTCCTCAAAATCCACCCGTTAAAGTCTCTAGTAAAAACAAAAGTAGCCCCAAGGTACTCAGTTTCTAGATGAGTGACGAAAATTCCTTCAGCATGTAACAGGTGCTACATTTTAGTGTGTACTATATCAGCTCATTGTTTTGACATTGTCATGATTATCAAACCATGATTTGTTAACTACGGAAAAAAATCTGCCTCCCTGTTTTTCTATTCTTCCCGGGCAATACACAGGAGAAAGAGGCAGCTGGACAACATTCTGCAAAGCAAAGATTATTACACCCCTCTGAAAGGAGATCGTTGACCTGTCCTAGTCAATTTTGTATCTAGAGATTGGAATTGTGAGGAGAGCTTGATAGCAGTGGTTAATTCATCCTTCTCCTGACTATTCTTCCTCTTCTCCGGCATCTACATTTGGGAACAGACTGATGTCCATCAGTTTATGTCAACTATAGGACATAATAATACCAGAGATGATTAGAGAAAAGAATGTAAGATAGAAAACTATCCAACAAGAAAATAACCCAAGACCGAAAAAGTTGTCCAAGAGTCAAAAGCAGAGAATTCACATAGGTAGCATCTTGAGTATGATAAAGAAACAGATCGGCATTAATGGAAGTTACGTCTTCCATGGTGTTCGAGAAGGATAAGGATAGAGGTGGACCAGGGAGTAGAGGAGAGGTTGTACAGTAAGTTGTCTCACCTTGTATTGTGAGTGTAGCTGCCTTGCTCTCCTGGCTGGTGTTCAGTAAAGGGTTGTGTGTGACACAGATGTACTCCCCCTGGTCCTCCATTGAAATGTTAGAGATGTGAAGAGTGCCCGATGTCTTCCTATGGTTACCGCCACCATATTGCCCCTGGAGAAACACAGTCATTAGACATAATACTCAGATGAAAAAAATGTAATGTTCACACAAAAAAGACATACGATCAAATCTGTGCGGTACATGAACAGACTAATATATTCTATAACCTGAATCTGGGTGCCTTTGGTGAAGGGCATGTTGTCTTTGAGCCAGGTGATATCGGCAGGGGGTGAGCTGTCCCCAGAGACACACTGAAGAAATACTGCCTGACCCTCAATGACCGTCTGAGACGGAGGACTGAAGAACACCTTGTCCAGATCTAAGAGCAAAAGCACACAGTATGAAATAAAGGATAAAACACATCTTACCTCTGAGACAGAGGTAACAGCAGCCAGATGTCAGCATGTGCTTTAAAGATTCTGTATTGTATTAATTCAGCATAGACCTAAAGAAGTCAAAAGGACAGCATACCAGCTATCATCACTTGGACAACAGTGCTGATCTTTTTGGCTCCACTTCCACCATAACAGACATAACTCCCTAGGTCTCTCTCCCTCAGCTTGGGGAAGAACAGAGATCCATTGTCCATTTGGTGGATCCCATTGTCAGGACCCGGGCCCAGTGCTGCTGGGTCTACGTTGGCCCTTCCCCATCTAACAGTCAGCGCCCTCTGGCTGCTGGAGTCATATACTGCACAGTGCAATGAGAGGGGAGCACCCAGCACGCCAACACCATCCTCTGGGCGGGTGGAAAACACTAATCACAAACATACGTGTAAGACACAAACCATAGAGAGAGAGAAAACAGCAGGCAGGAAATTGACAAACTGTATTCTGCAGTGGTGTAGCGTGATGACGCCGGGCTGTGGTGCAAATAAATATACACAACAATATTTAATATACAGGTCAAGAACGGGCCCCCCACCCACTGCCTTCTCTGCCCACAGGTACGCCACTGGTATTCTGTGCTTTTGCTGTTAAGGGATGATCCTGTTTTGTTAAATTAAGCGACAGACAACTCTGCTTGTCTTTAACACCTTGTGGTAAAGGATATTACACTGATCATTATGAATTGCATAATTGTAATAGTTTACTTCACAACATTAGATGTAGTTATAGACAGTGATGAATCCAGTAAAAGGGAGTATGTTTTTTTCAGTTATTGGTCCGCAGAATATGTTCAACATTCACATACATTTAAAAAAAAAATCTAATCAGTGAATATGTTTTCAAAAATCAAATCTATCTGGGGATGGAGAGAAATCACTGCATGTTGCTAGGAGACTGATGAAGCTGAAGAAGGTTTTTTTTAAAAGCCTTTTGTCACATTATACATGAGGTCTCAACATTTGCATAGGGAAAACAGCTCTCTGTCAATGCAGAAATCATGAAAGTTTATCAGCGTTTAATTGATATTGTGAAGTTCAACCAGCGTTTAATTGATTGGAACATAATTAACTTGTATTATCAGTGTCAATGAAGGAGGGACCTATAAATGATTACGTCTGTCCTGTTAATATCAAAACCAGCCCTATGGATTAATTGTGCAGCAACCAGTTCAAACCATAACAACACATGCAATCATTTAGTGATAGCAAGCCCAGGAGCCCATTTGGCTCCACTTAATAACATGACAGCAACAAAAGCGCCATTCTGTGCACCTCTCACTCACCCAGGTCTGACAGTGCTGGTTGACCGTGAAGAGACCAAAAGAGAATGAGCAGCCAAAGGTAAGAGGTCACAGGAGGGGCTCCACAGACAAACACGGAGTCCAGCATCCTACAGCAGAGCTCCACCTGACACTGGGGTCCAGAGAGGCTTGTCCATGGCACCTGCGGTATCCGTTCCTGGATAAACGGTGAGACCATCGTTTATGTTATTGCATTTACTTTTAGTGCAGAATCTCCGCTTACAGTTAATATGTCATATGTGTTAAACCGGAGATAATACCAGTAGGTTTGAAAGAGACAGCTTGATTGTTTGACCAATCAGGGGCTTGGATTTTTATCCTGTTATACTATGTATTAACCTGTGTAATTAAATGTTTCATGTTATTTTTGCATCCAAAGGGTTTGCCAGTCTTGATTCACTGTTGCAGTTTTCTCAGTGGTCCATTGAAGAAAGAGCCAACTTATATTCACTACCCTCGTTTATCCTTTTCACTTTCTCGCTCTCTCTTTCTCTTTCTAATTCCTATTTTGGTTGGGTCACTTGTGTGTTTTAGTGGTGCCGCGGTAGCAGTGGAGTATTGTCTACTGCTGGCCTCTTTACTCTCTTCAATGAGGCAGCCACTTTATCCTCTAGCTCAGCAGTAGCCCCTCCACTCAATGTAGGTGACATGAAAAGGCCTGCGGGGCTTTGTACTGTGAAGATCAGTTATCAACAGCCCCCCCACCCCCCCACCCCAGAGGAAAGCTGCTTGTCTGATCATATGGGCTTTCATGCTCACCTCAACGTGGCCATGTAAGGATAAAATGACTATTATGTGATGTGATACATTTTGTACTAATAGAGACATGTGTTTTACAGGCGTGTAATTACAGCACTGAAGAGCCGGGTGTAGGTAAGGTAACCTTCCCACATGTACTTCCTCTCAAAGCCTCGTTCAGAGAAGAGTGATATGATGTGATATGGATCACTGAAAAGCATTGTGGGTTGTAGGGTCATGTAGTACAGCGTGGGGAGATGCCTGAACCCTGGGGAAAGTATCTTTCCAAATTCACAATCATTGAATGATAAATTCTTCTCAGATTACATCTGATCGTATACCCTTTTGGAGTACATGAAACAATAAACTTCACATGAAAAGGTCAGGCCTGTTGTAAAACGTAATGAAACTCCAAAGGATACTAAAAACATACACTTTAATTTCAATTAAAGCGAGTGAGGCTAGATCATTTGTTTCTGTATACTTCCGAATTCACCCTGCTGCTGCCGTCATCAGTCAAATCAGTAAAGACAAGTGAGCCAGTTCCAGTTGCAGCCATACATGCCCAAGTCAGAACACAACCTCCACCATGTTTCACAGATTAGGTGGTATGCTTTGTAGTAGTTCCTTTCTTTGTCCACCATTTCCTCTTTCCATCACTCTGGTATAGATTAATAAGACTATTTCAGTACTTTAAAGGGATTTGTTATGTACTTCTAAGCAAAATTGTAAGCTGGCTTTTCTGATCTTCCGGTTTATCAGTAATTGACATCTTCTGGTAAACCCTCTAAGATTTTGCTGTTGTAGTCTTCTCTTCATGGTACTATTCAACACATCTATGTATACATCCTGGAGAGTTTTCTTGATCTGTTTGACAGTTTGAATGGATTCTCTTTGCACAAGTATTCTTAAGCCAACCATTACAGCGGCCTTCCATGGTCTACCAGGTTGTTTGCTATTGAAGAGCTCACCAATGCATTCTTGCTTAACAATGTACCAAACAGTTAATTTAGACACAACTAATGTTTTTTTCAATGGCTCCGATATAATCAGATTTTTCAGTCTCACGATGGCCTGCTTTTATGGCACTGATGCTTTTTTTGCTCCTCATGTTGAGAGACTACAGCAACAGACTCCAAATGCAAATGCTACACTTAGAATCACCCCTAGACCTACTGACAGCTGAATTCTGCGTAAACTAACAATGTAATGACACACACTTGGGTTCACAACTTATGGAGGAGAATTGCTTTGAGTTGAAGCTAAATGTCTCCTTTCCATTGTTCCATTTCAAATCCAATGTGCTGCAGTACAGAGACAAGAGATCACAACCTGTGTCACAGTCCAAATGCTTTTGGGCTGCACTGTAAATGACTTGCACAGTGACCATTGAATGTGTCCCAATTGTCCTGGCCCCTGGCTGGTAGTGGAAGTGCTTGCTAGTGGCATGTAAATGGGCACTTTAGGGCCTGACTCATCTAGCTTGGATAGCAGAATCTGAGGGTGGGTACGTTAACAGCTATCCACTGAGAGCCTGGGGGTGTATGTTTGCTTTGGTCTCACAACAGACCATTTACCCTCCAAGCAGTTAAGCAAGTCATTAAGATTTTATTTAATCTCTCACTCAAGCATCTCACTCATCACTCGTTCCTGTAAGAGTTTCTCTGTTTCTGGTTTCTGATATTTTGCCTTAAAACATGCTTTATTTTTCAGCTGCATTTTTTTTTAAAAGATTAATTATTGGAGTATTTGTTTTAGAAGATATGTGATTTCTGGTTATATTGACAACACACAAAGACACATGAGGACAGTGATTGTAAAATGCCACAACAACATTGTCAATTTAATGAATCGTAATAACCAGAATTATGACCACCTACTATCAAGCCACATTATTGAATATTAATGCAACAAGCTCCATCGCAACACGGCTATCCCTGGAACTCACACAATTTCTAAAAACTCTTAAAACAAATGACAACATGAAATGCAGAATGCATGCAATAGTTTCCTAATGTAGCAACAACAACAAAAATGCTACAACTACAAAATACTTTTTTTTACAAGTTATAACAGAATGAAATACAATATTATGATGCATCCAGTGATACACTCTACCTTCAGCCAGTAAATCCCTCCCGCTCCCTCCAGGTTGTACAGACCCTCGGCTTGTCTGCAGCAGATGCCTAGGTTCCAGGCGGAAAGGACCGGCCACGCGCACCTCCATGTGCACGGACGCAGACACACACTAACACACCCACCCACTAACACACCCACCCACTCATACATAAACACCCACACAATGGCTTAGAGCATAATCCAATCATAGACACGACAAAGAACAAACCCTCTTCACGCGCAAGTAGATCCAAAATGTTCCACCACTTACAATAATATAACAAGCTTTTTTGTAATCTCTATTATTGTTCCAAATTAAAGAGCACTGATTAAGTTGTGAAAAGGATATGCCCAGATAATGAAGAATGTTTTTTTACCAATTTATTACAAATTACCAGTTTATTATAAAAATGTAACATGAAGTATAGAGGCAAAATCTAACATTTCCAGCAACTTGCCTCTACTGGAGTAACTAAAACAGGCAACTGTATGAGACAATCTATAGAAGCGGATCTGTTAATGGAACATTCATCATGGAAAGGGCTGTCCTGTTTCCTTTAAATGAGGCTAATGAGAATGCCTGCAAGGCAACACCAACCACTAAAATAATATTTTGAAAACTTTGCCCATTTAGAATAATGTGTTGTCTTACATACAGAAAAACTGTAATTTACACTTCATCAAAAAATTATCAACACCACTGTTTCCTGTAGGATGTTCGTGAGGCACATTTACACTGTTCAGGAAACAGCAACAGTGACTGCCTCCACTGAACACATTACTACTGCAATGCCCTGTTCATCGGGACCCATGGCAGGAGTCTCCAGAAGCTCCAATGCATCGTCAACAGTGCTGCCAGGATCCAGATGAAACTGTGGACACACCATCACATCATTAGACAACGCTTTATTTTAAGGCCACATCACCAGAATAAGCAGTATTCTTATTCCCATGTTAAGGGGGTTGACAAGTGGCTAAACCTGATTGAAAAGCATAACACAATGGTCTCATCTCCATGGAATTAAGGCTCTTGTAGTGCTGTTTAGCACATTCAAAGGCATGGGTATTATCCACACGTAACCTTGCCTCAATCTACCTGTAGTAAGTCTGTTCAAATGTAAATAGACTTATTTTTCCCAGTGAAATCAGCACAATCAAATGGAAATTAAAGTACAAATAACCCGATTAATAATCTATGCAAGGAGGGTGATTTTAATTAACTGTTCAAAGACTGATTTAGTTGGCACATGTGTATTGCCAGTTCTGGATATCAAATAAACAAAGGAGGTGTGCTGCTTATACCTGCCTAGACGCTAAGCATGTTTTAACGCACTGCTAATGTGAAATTGAATACAACTATATAAACTATATGAATATTACTGGTTCGCTTTAAATATCTAAAGATCAAATCAGGAGCATCAGTAATAAAGTAATTGAAATACAATGGAATAAGAGGAGTGAATGATTGACTTTGGGCAAATTCTCTGCTTTAAATATCTATTCTATTTACAAACTTCTGCAGCTCTTGCACTGTAATGTAAGTGCATTCATCAATAATCCCATAAGTATTGTAGTAGAACATATTTTCTTAACTACATTAAACACATTGTTGTACAGTTTTCCTTTTAAGGCTCATTGTTGAATAATGACTACGGGAGGGATGAGGGGATGCTCAAGGTATGTAGTGGCTTCAGTCAAACCCTCTGCTCTCTAATCAAGCCATGTAGACCAGGAAACATTACTGAGCAATGACTCATGATGAAAGTGGCATCATGCTGAAAACAGCTTACATTGCAAAATGTGAGGTACTAATGCAAAACAGATTGGAGAAAAAACCCATTAGAATTAAATAACGTCTTAGGTAAGTAAGTGTAACAATTAATCTATTGAAATGTGTAGTCTGACAAATGCAAGACTTACTATGACAGAACTGCGATAACATAAATAGAATGATACGTTTATAACATTATAAAACTGTTATTTTAATGTCCTTTATACTACTACATGTTTGATTGTTGTAGCAATCAATTGTTTCATTAACATTCCCCATATTAGCAAACATATTTTATTTCAAACATTACACTTCTAGTATAGGTAACTTATCTTAATAATAGATATCAGCAAAATGCCTGCGATAAAGGATCATTCTCATCTTTGTCAATCATTTTATGTTTATTGTCCCACCACTTGGTGCAATTATGCCTAGCTATCACTTCAGAAGCCCAAACGTTTGTCTGGTCTGAGACCTTTTTGTCCCATCTTGCCAAAATCCTTTGGTCATTGTCTTGCATGCGACAATTCCAATAGAAGTTGATGGAGTTGGCAAGACAGCACAAACAGACCACGCGAACAAAAGAGTTCTTTCTGAATTCTCACATTTACAGAAGAAGGAAACAAACAATGATTGGAGAAAGGAGGAAGTGAGGAGGAACTATGAAGATAGGCCCGGCAGCTCCATGGAGATCCGGCCAGCAGAAAGCCTGCTCCAACAGTTGATGTGTCTCAGGACTGATACCTGGTAAACCAGGAGAATTGAGATTGATACTGATCTAGTAGGGCCAGGAGGTAAATTCTAAACAGAAATGTGATTTGTTTTGTATCTTTCTTTATGTACATATGATCTTACCATGTTGTGTCCATTCATTCCAGGCATTCAGTGTGTCGCTGTTGTGTTTTCCTCCAGTGTCTGTATGGAATGGAATTGGAGCATTTGACAGATTTTAAAACAGCTTACAATAAATGTTGGAACACACGTACTGTATAATTATATCAATTACACTAAAACTCAAATCCGTCAGTGCTCACCTCGTGAGTGATCGAAGAGCAGATGCTTCAGCTCACGGAGAGTGCGGGTGAGATTTTCCAGACGGTGGTGAAGGTGAACATTCTCCTCTTTCAAAGCATGGATGGTATCCTGGAGCTCATAGCTATACCCAAAGCTTGAAAACATAGAGATCCCCCAGAAAATGACAGCTACCTGCATAGTGAGCAGTGCTGTCTTCCTCAAGACCATTATGATGATGATAACAATTCTCTCTGGAAAAATCAGCTCTACTGCAGCAACTGTTCTGGTAAACGGCTGAGCAGCTCCTAAATGTGATGAAAGCATGTGGAAATGTCAGCATTAAGGGCAGACATTGCCCTGCAGCTATAGGCAACTGTCAGAGATCAATTGTACTCTTCTGTACATTTTTCTGCATCACTAAACTAGGCTAGGTAACTTACCATAGGGAGCTTCTCTGTTCACTAATGACGTTAACTTATAAAGATCCATCATAAGGTGAGCTACTGTAAATCTATCACATGCCTGACAGGAAATAAATGAAACCCTGATGAATCCAGCCCAGTCTGCATTGCCTGGGAAAATAGTTATAACCAGAGCTATATTTTGTGAAGAGGACTAAATCCACTCAACTTAACTTGGCGACACTTAGGGTTCTGGAGTAGTGATGGCAACATTTCTGAAACCAGTAACAAAGAAACTCTTACAGGAAAGAGTGATGAGTGAGATGCCACATCACACTAGTGAAAAGAGGCTTTTCATTTGGCTCTATCCATATTTTTTGCACAAACAACGAGTTTTGCAGATATGTTAAAAAAAATAATGAAAGATTGCAAATTTTCACTGCAAAAACCATCGTTTTTTGGAGTGTAGGCCTACATCTTTTCGCGTAAGGTAAAGAAAAAGATCAGGTGATCTCCTGTAATTAGGCCAGGAAAGATGTAACCAATTTGAACGTGCATTTCACATTCTTGCACAATTGTTCTTGGGTTATTATTATTCATCTGTTATCATCAGATGAATGGTGCGATAAGAGCTTGTTCAGTAGTAGTGAGGGGAAGTAAGACTCATCTTTCTGAGTCAGATGTCCTCGAGTCGTTCTGTAAGACAATGAAACCAGTGATCGTATTGTAAAGCACCCCGGACAGCCGTTTGAATGAACGGTGTTGTTGAACGACTCGCTAAAAAATATACACTCGAGCAAGTATAAAACATTGTTCAAAAAGAACGATTAGCGAACTGTAAATCACTACGGCTCACAGAAAAGAACCGGAATCAATAGACTGCAGTACCTAGTATTTGATTTTATATAACTGGCTCGAGCCGACTCTGGCTGTTCAGAGTCGGTGAGCTATTTGTGACACCTGCATACTCTTAAGCGTCTTTAAAACTTTCTTATATGTGTTCATGCAATCCAAAATATTGTCAAACATTACAGTTTAAAGTTAGTAGACAAAAGTAGCAAATAGTTTTTTTTAACTTTACAAAACAATCATGACCAGCGGAAGTGTTTGCAATATCATCCGGCGTAATTCTTGGTCGTAGTGAATCCAAGATGGCGATGCACATGTCGAAGTGTAGCGCTTGGAGCCGTGTTCAGAGGTAAATTTCAAGCCACGTTACTTGCTCAAATTAAAAGACCAAAATATTATTGTATATTCGCGTTTATCTTAAAACCTCTGCGGCTGTCTGTGATGGCACTCAAATGTGTATGTACTTTTTCTTCATCGGCAGTACGCTACCCACATAGCCATGCTATCTGTTGAACTAGCATGCAAACAAAATAGCTAGCATAGCTCGTTTTGCCAAAGTCAAACAACAACGTTGTTGAATTGTAGTTTATATAACTTCTCGGTTCCAATAGAATAGCATTGTGGGTAGTGAATTGTTTGTTTGGATATTAACTTAACCAACCGAGATCATTAACGTACGTTTTAAGTTAATTCTCATGTATACCGTATTGCCGGTTCCCTCGCGACAGTGTAACAATAACAATATGAATAAAGACATATTTCTAGTGGTAATTACATAATGCATATAGTTCAAAAAGAGATAACGATACAGATGTAGTTATGGGTGTAGTATTCACCCGTATACTCAGTGGGGGAGACTAGCTGTTTAAATTGTGCTGATATGGGAACACTAAAAACAGACTGGAATGGGGGCTTTATCGCCAAATGGTATCATTGGGAAAGGTACAGCCAGTGCTACAACTTTGGGAGATTATGAATGCAGCGCCCACTTGTAGTATAAATAGCAAACTATTGATTTGAATGCTGTGCCTTGCAGTGGGCTCCAATTGAAATAATGTAATTTGTGAAAGCATTATTTTTTATAAGTTAAGAGGTATATTACGTTATTTCAGATAAGCGATACGGCACACAGAGGTGTGGTATATGGCCGATATACCTTGGCCAAGAGTTGTTCCTAGGCGTGACACTTTGCAGAGGGTGTGGACACTGTGCTTAGTGGTGGTAGATTGGCAATATACTAAAAATCCCTTATTGCTGTTATATTCCGGTTATAAAGTAAAAAGGATGTGATGTCTGATGTACCATCATAATATCTCATAACCTGTTGCTGAAAAAGTATCTGAGAGATCTGAGATTTGAGAACTTCCTGTTCTTGTACCATTCCGTAGATTAATGCGCAAGTGAAAAAAAAAAAATCAAAACCTCCCGAAACCCAAAGCAGCCCTCTCTAATCAAATAGGGCAGGAAATCAATAGAAAGCAAAAATGCTCTTCTTCTAACATTCAGGTCAGGGTAAAACTACTGAACTGTCCACCTAGACAAAATGGAACTCTCCATGTTTTGTAATTATTTCTATTCTGATATAGCACATGAATTTCAATGGTTACGGAAAACATCCAGCAACATGATGATGCAACCTGTTTGTCGTATCGGTGCGGAATGCCCATATCAAAATGCATGTCTTTTGCTGGTTTCTATATGATATAGAAACCAGGGTAACAGTCTGAGCATTATTGAATAGTAAATTTGAGTCTGTCTGGTTGCTGCAGTTATAAAATGTGTGTTTGTCTAGATTAGTGTGTGTCTGGGTCAGTGAAGTTAGTGAGCAGTCTCACAGATACAAATTCCTTGAACCTGTATGGGATCACATGCTCCAATAGAGAGCCCTTCTATATGTTTTAATGTATGAATGTCCTGTGGCTGGGTGTGTGTTGAAATGGCTGCAGGCCTACGTCAGGGACCACTTCTGATAGATTATTTAACCACCCGTTGTAAGGCTTTTTGGTCATTGGCTAAAAATGTTCCATGCCAGGCAATACAGCTGCTCAGGATGGCAAATATCTTGTGTAGGATGTAGGCTCTTATTTGGCTGATTCTTTACACAATTTGCATGTTCAAAATCATTGCATTTTGGCTGTCTGACAATAGCCTTGCTATCAGTTTTCACCCTGTTAGACTTTGTCAGATTTTTTGGCATTACAGAATGCGATTGGAATTGATTAAATTATTGGGTTTGTGAACCATCTCCACAAAATAATTTAAAGTGTCAAAGTGCAATAAAATTAAAATATATCAGTGAATAAAACCTTTTAGATACAGTGTGTGTCAATAGCAACATTTATTTATCTATTCTATCAAAAGCAAATCAATTTTCAATCACACCAAGGGGATTAATAGTTTTGTTTAACAATTTGTTAGTGTTAACCTGTTAAGGGTCAGTGGGTTGTCAGCAAAATAACCAGAATTAATATCTAATTTGCTCATTAGCATACTGAATTGTCTGGGCTGATGGAATCATGTGGTACATGTGGAATCATCAATGCAGTGTTTGGCGTCTGGTCCAAACTAGCCTCCTATCTACAAGAGTCTGACTGAGTCTCGGTCAGTCCCCGGCAAGAATGGCAGGACCGATGAATCTCACGTGACGCCTCGATCGCACCTACGGTCTGCCACCAAATTGTAGGCATGCATCATCTGAGTACATCCAACATTTTCCCTGTTTTCGTTAAGCTGCTTACACATTCCGTTTCATCGCGCATTGTGTAAACACACTCGCCTCACGGAACACACTGCAACGGCAAGGCAAACGCAGCATTCCATTGGTAATGCGCGTACTTCTGATGTACCAAAAGGCAATGATTCTGTGGGTTTGATCAAGGTATACGTTTGGCTGTCAAAAGACATGCTGTTGTTGACCGCAGCAGTCTATTTAATAACCTAAACCTTACATCTTTGCGTTTACAGGTTTGGAATTGCAGCGTATAGAAGGTACAGCAGCGGCAGTGGATATCCAAATGTGTCTCTCTCTTCACCGTTACCTGGGATACCTAAACCAGTGTTTGCAGCAGTGGACGGCCATGAACAATGCGAAACTAAAATCACTACTTTGGAAAATGGCCTTAAGGTAGCATCTCAAAACAAGTTTGGTCAATTCTGCACGGTGGGAAGTAAGTTGCTACAGTCAGCATTTGAATAAAACTTATGTTTTATTTTCCTCCAGTGTCTCCATTGCTGCATTATCCGTGACTGCATTTTGATTATTCTTTTCTATATTTACAGTTTTAGTAAATTCAGGGTCCAGGCATGAAACAAAGTACCCCAGTGGAATTGCACACTTTTTGGAGAAACTTGCCTTCTCGGTAAGTGTCATCTTCCTAGTCAACAAACCTTATGCAAGAGATGTTGCACAGATGGTTTTCCTCACTGTCTTGTCACTCCTAGCAAACTGACACGTTTTGTTATTGTTACCTATAAACTTTACGTATCTTCAGTCCACAGCCCAGTATGGCAGTAAGGATGAAATACTACTCACCCTTGAAAAACATGGGGGGATCTGTGACTGTCAAACATCGAGGTAGGATTAATTTATTTAATTTCATTCATTGAGCAACCATTGAATCCAATTATCTGTTGGATAAATGGGGCTCTATTTCAGGAGTGTTTTTCCCACTTAGCATTATAATCAGAGAATTGCAAAACGTTTGCAAGATAGATTTATCAAATAGGGATATTAAACTGCTGTCGTAAATCACTTTTCACTGAAGGAAACCTAAACATAGGCTTCAGTATACAGTGACAAGGATTTGCCATGAGAGGTTCAACTTGAGTAGACTGTTTATGGTATTGTTGAAGGATTTATTAATGCCCTTGAATTGCGCTAGGTGTTTACAACCCCACCTCTCACATCTGGTCATCTCAAACAGTCTTTACAACAGCTGAAATAGAGGGCTTTTGTTTTTTCTCTCCTCATGGACTCAGACCTTGAGACACCAGTTTAATTAACAACCAGGTAGAAGCAAGAACAAGAACTGTTTCGGCCCTCCAGGGATAGAGATGAATTGCCCAGATATATACGCAGTACTACTTCTTGGACGACAGTTAATATCTTCAGTCAGTTTGTATGATGCCTAAGATGTCATTCACAGAGACACCACCATGTATGCCGTCTCTGCCGAAGTCAAGGGTCTGGACACCGTAGTCAGCCTGCTGTCTGATGCTGTATTGCAGCCGCGTCTATTAGGTGAGCCAACACCTGAGTGATAGATCAAGGGAACATTTTCACTAAGTAGTACATTTTATTTAATGACATTTGAGAAATTATAATATGTGGAAATTAAATGGATGTCCTTAGAAATCAATGTCTCACTCTGAGACAGCTGACTAACTCCACATACCAGTAAATCCAGACTCATGTCAATTGCTTTTTGACTTCCTGAAATCTGTTGGCTAGGAGTGACTTCTAGCAGCTAAGCAACATACTGTGTATCTGTCAACAGCTAACTAGGTTTGTTCTTGGCATTCTGCTTCTGGCTGCAAACCGCATTATTTGAAATAGAAGAATGTTTCCATGCTTCTAATCGGCACAGATGGTCATCTTTATAAACCACTTTTTTCACCCAATTTCATGGTATCAAATTCCTTACTATGGCCTTGCCAGTATGTTACAGTTAAGTCAAATCAAACCTGTAAAAATAAATGTTAAATATTCTTAGTAATCTCAAAGATACCATTTAAAAGAGGACATCCTCCTGAGCAATTTGAAGTGGCCAGTCAGCAGGCTGGAGGTGGATGAGATATATGAAGGAATATGACCTAGCCATTCCTTGTTTTTAAATATGCATAATTAAATTGGGAAGGGAAATTGTATCACTTCTCATGAAAGTAAATATCGATTTTATTTAGTAAACATATTGTTTTGTGTTTATGAACAGATATTACTCAGACTTTAAACAACTAATACCAATACCATTTGATTTAGCCCACAGTGGCCCATATTGGGTGTTAAATCAAGGCCTACGTTTCCAGAGACTTTACAAACTAGTTTTGGGCTTCAGATTTTTTCTTTAACATTGTAAGCCAAATTGGTAACTATTAATTGAATTTTAATAGGTTGTACAGTACAAAATAATAAATGATTATTTCCATAGGGCCTGGAGAGAAGACAGTGTATACTATCTGTCAATTGTTATTTGTGAATCTTGTCTGAAAAACACATTTACTTGCTGGTAGGAAGGGTTGTTTGTGGACTGTTGGAATTTAACTCTGATCTGTTGTACTGAGAAGGGTATGATTTTAATAAAATGGGGGGGAACTTAGTGAAGTTGATTCTTGTCCGTCTGCTGCGAAACTGTTGAGGAAGCGTTGCACTACCTCTCACAGCTGAGGAAGCGTTGCGCTACCTCTCACAGCTGAGGAAGCGTTGCGCTACCTCTCACAGCTGAGGAAGCGTTGCGCTACCTCTCACAGCTGAGGAAGCGTTGCGCTACCTCTCACAGCTGAGGAAGCGTTGCGCTACCTCTCACAGCTGAGGAAGCGTTGCGCTACCTCTCACAGCTGAGGAAGCGT